>JAOXNT010108808.1:0-14505 GCA_028565815.1 Cletocamptus dominicanus | reverse complement strand
AGCACTAGAACATCAATACCAGGTACAGTGCGTTCACCTAAATGTAAATTTGATTTTGCTCCTCTCCTAAATGATCTAAAAAATATTGCAACGTTTTTACAGGTTGGATTAGAAGCACTGAACGAACACTTGCCAGAAATTGAAGTTGAGTTGGTTTATCGGAACCAAGCGTTACAATTCAATCCTCCCATTGAAGATATAAGAATGAAATACTATTCGCAACTAAAGCGATTTCTTGCCATCCCAAACCACTTCAAGGGCGTATCAGAGACTACAGAAAACTTAATTTTTCCTACTATCATAGATCGTAACGCCTTTCGCTTTTCACACCTCTATAAGAAGGCCGAGATTCTTTTCACACGCCTTGAAAGCGTCAAGGACCGTTTTATAGACTGGGTAGCCTTGGGTGGAATCGACATTGAGGACTACATTGAGAAAACATGCACAGAGCCTGAAGACTGGGATGCCAATTTCAGAGCCTCCAAGGCTCGTGCTCAGGAAATTGGAAGATTGCCGAGTGGCAAGGAAAAGATCGATTGCATTTCTGTCAGTTTTGCCCCAATTAGGACAGAGGTGGAATTTCTCAATCGCAAGTATTGGGATGCTCTCGAAAACACCCTTTACAGGTCCATTGCTCAAGACATTGAGAACATTGAGAAGTTTGCCACAGGTGCAATGGAGACTCTGCGCAAACAACCACAGACTGTGGATGAGATTGGCATCGCTAATCAAAAGCACAATGAATTCAGTGACAAAACGCCCGAAATGCTGAAGATTTTTCACAAGGCTGACAGCAAGAATAAAGTGTTGGCCGCTTGGACCAAGGAGCAAGTGGAACAAGTGGGCAAAGTCAGCGGCGTTTGGGATAACTACATGTCTTTAATGGATAATCATGAAATGATCATATCAAAACAGGTGGAGGCCATTAAAGCCAATCTGAACACCCAAGTGAGTAATCTGAACAGTGAAATAGAAAAATTCAAACTCAGATGGGATCAGTTGAAACCAAAAGAAGACACCATTGAGAGCGATCATTCCAAAATTGTTCAAGGGATCAATGTAATAAAAGAAAAGAGACAGGAATGGGATGCACTTTTAGAAACCAAAGCTAAGATTGTTTCAGACTGCTCTCATTTTGGTATAAAAGAGCCGGAGTTCAAGTATTTGAAAGAAGTCCAAGATGATCTGGAAAAATATGAAGAAACATGGGGTTTGTTTGAAGAATTTAACAATTCTTTGAGAGAAATGACCAATGAAGAGTGGATTATTTTCCGATCAAAGACTTATCGTTTTGAGGAGTTTCTTGCAAATTGGTATGAGAAGCTACAGAAAAGCTCAAAGCAGGCGTCCAGCGTCACTGTTCGTATCATGCGGGAGATTGAGAAGTACAAGAGTGTTCTTCCAGTGCTCAAATACGTTCGCGGAGACATTTTTTCTGATCAGCATTGGACTGAAATGTATGGTATTCTTGGCATGCCTCAGAAGACTGTCGACAAACTCGTATTTGGGGATTTTCTGAAGGTAAAAGACACGTTGGTAGCCAAGGAGGAAGAACTTAAGGAGCTAAACAATCGTGCAGCTGGAGAAGTTGTCATTCGACAGGCCTTGTCTGAGCTGGATGTCTGGGAAGTGGAGGCCAAGTTCTCATTCGTCGACCACGAAACCTCAACAGGAGAAGTAGTTCCACTGATCAAAGATTGGAAAGATGTCCTTAACAAGGTCAATCTGATTTCTAACAACTCAGTCATTTGAATGAACTTCCATTTTTCTTGCAGATTGGAGACAACCAGGTCCTTTTACAGTCAGTCAAAGGGTCAGCTTATTACAACTATTTTGGAGACCGTGCTAAGATATGGGAGACAAAACTTGCTGACCTCGATGAAATATGTAATAATTTAAATACAGCCCAAAGAAAATGGGTGTACTTAGAACCCTATCAAGAGCAAATGAAGATGAAATCGTTGGCTCAAACAGGAGTAAGCATGACTTTACATATAAAAAATTAAGTTTTTTTCAAAATCTTGAACCCATCATAGGGATTTGATTACCGAGAAGTTTTCAAGAAAATTGATGATGACTTCCGCATGATCATGAAGGATACTCAAAGAGATAAACGAGTTATTTCACTTTTGAAAATAGGATCTATCAAGAGTATATTATCTAACATGCTGGATAGGCTGGAAAGATGTCAGAAGAGTCTAAATGACTTCCTTGAGGAAAAACGCTCTAGCTTTCCAAGATTTTACTTTATTGGTGACGATGATCTTTTGCAAATTCTTGGACAGGTTTCTGAACAACAACAAGAAAGCTTTGCATTTTAAAGACCATTTCAACCATAATTTTTAGGCAACAAAACCAGCCATCATTCAGACTCATTTGAAAAAGCTATTTGCTGGCATCTACAACGTGAATTTTGATGAGGAGGATAAGCATATTATCACCATGAATTCTTTGGAAGGAGAGATTGTACCCTTGAAGAACAAAGTACGAGTTTCCTCTGAGGTCGAGGCATGGTTGAACGAGCTTGCCAAGGAAATGAAGAATACTTTAAGGCAATTGCTTTTAGAATGTCTTGCAGAGGGTCGAAAGGAAAACCAAGTGGGCAAATTCGTTGGATATATATCATCTCACGTGTTCATTATTCTTTGCAATCTTATAGGCTTTGGACCCTTTAAAGTATCCATCTCAAATACTGTGCTTAGCCGAGGCAATCCTTTTCACGGAGCGCTGTGAGGAAGCCATTGAAAAAGGGAATTTGGAAAACTACCATAAGGAATTGAAGGACCAACTGCAGTCTTACACATCTGTTAACCTAGTTGAAGATACCGATTCTAAAGTCTTAGATCTTAAACTAAAAGCCCTTATTTTGGATATAATTCATAACATTGAGATTGTCAAGACATTACAGGAGAAGAATGTTAAGAAGACAACAGACTGGCTGTGGCAAAAGCAATTGAGGTGAAAAAATGAAGAATATACATATTTTCTTTGATTATCTTCTAGCTGTATTTATAATCTGCTTCTTACCGCAGATATTACATTGGTCAAGATGGAATAGCTGTGGCATCAATGGTTGATGCAAATTTTCAATACACCTATGAGTATCAAGGAAATGCTCCAAAGCTTGTTCACACACCATTGACAGATAAATGCTTTCTAACGCTTACCCAAGGCATGCGAGTTGGACTTGGAGGAAATCCATACGGGCCAGCAGGAACTGGTATTAATAAAATTTGTTTTCATCACTTAGTTTGCATCAACGTAATTTTTTTAAGGAAAAACCGAATCAGTCAAAGCACTAGGAGGACTCTTGGGAAGACAAGTCCTTGTTTTCAACTGTGATGAGGGCATTGATGTGAAATCAATGGGCAGAATATTTGTTGGCCTTATAAAATGTGGTGCTTGGGGATGCTTTGACGAATTCAATCGTTTAGAGGAGCAGACTCTTTCAGCAGTGTCGATGCAAATCCAACCCATTCAAATGGCTCTGAGAAACAAAGCTAATATAGTTACCTTGCTTGATAAACAAGTGAATCTGGATCCAAATTCCGGGATCTTTGTTACTATGAATCCGGCTGGAAAAGGATATGGAGGTCGACAAAAGTTACCTGATAATCTGAAGCAACTTTTCCGACCTGTCGTTATGTCTGTTCCTGATAACGAGCTTATATCGGAGGTCAGCCTTTATGCAGAAGGCTTTAGAGACGCCAAAGTAATTGGTAGGAAGCTCGTTGACATCTTCAACACGGCAAACCGCCTTCTCACGCCACAGCAGCATTATGACTGGGGACTCAGGGCACTTAAGACTGTTCTTAAGGGGTGTGGAAACATGTTAAAAATGGCCAGAAGAGAAGATAGTCGAATTGATGCTAAAAGAGAGGCTGAAATAGCAGTACAAGCCCTCCGGTTGAATACTCTATCCAAATTGACCTTCACTGACACGATTCGTTTTGATGCCCTAGTCAAAGACGTCTTCACTGGCGTTGAATTTAATAATGCGGGTTACGAGCAGCTCAGGGAGGCTTTGGAAGCTAGCTGTGACGATTTGAGTTTAATTGTGAATCCCACCCAAGTAAGTAGTAGCCTGTCTACTTGAACAAACCGTTTCAGAAGATTCTTCATTTTTTTTGCCAGATCAAGAAAGCCATAGAGCTCTATGAGCAAATCCAACAGAGAATGGGAGTTGTAATTGTGGGTCCTTCGGGATCAGGCAAAACCACCTTGTTCACCTTGCTGAAGCAAGCTCTGCACCGACTAGGGCAGACTGTGAAGCAACATACCATGAATCCGAAGGCCATACCGAGAACGCAACTTCTTGGATCGATTGATCTTGACACACGAGGTGAGGCATTGTACAAGGAAAACTTACTTTTTTTTAAATTTGAGCAAATAACGCGATTTCAGCATAACAATTCAAGGCACAATTCAGATTTTAGCTCGGTTAACTGCCATTTTTAACTCTCCTTGTTTACGAAACTCATGCTAGAACTCAACCGGTTTTAAACTCATCAAACCGGTTTATCCTTCTCTTTGTCGCCACGGTCATAACTGATAATAGGCCTAATCTGAGTTACGTGCACTGATACAGTATGCTTATTATATCTCTGGTTATGTGTTTCCACAGTATGGACGAATGGTGTGTTGACTGTTGCCGCCCTTCAAGCTGTTGACGAGCCATCCGAGGTGAACTCGTGGATTGTCTGTGACGGTGACATAGATCCTGAATGGATTGAATCTCTTAACTCTGTTCTGGACGACAACCGCTTGCTAACACTTCCATCGGGATGGAGGATTCAGTTCGGGCCCAATGTAAACTTCATATTCGAAACGCACGACCTCAGTCACGCCTCCCCGGCCACCATTTCACGCATGGGCATGATCTTCTTGTCCGACGAGGATACAGACATCAAAAGTATCATCCAGTCGTGGGTGAAGAAGCAAAAAGAGGAAAGTCAGGTTCTGCTTCAAGAATATCTAGATGAATACTTTTTACGTGCCTTGGATTGGTGTCAGAAGCAAAATGATTTTCTCATCGAAACTTCTCTAGTCGGAACCGTCTTGAATGGTTTGTCACATCTGTCAGGTGTTTCTAATAAGCAAGAATTCGCTATCGGTTTAATTAGAGGATTAGGTGGAAATCTGAAAGAAAATTCAAGGGAATCTTTTGGTCAGGTAAAAAGGAAGTTGTAAAGAAAATTATTGCGCTACCAATTGTTATTCTATATCGTATACAGGAGGTCTTCAAATGGATTGGAGAGGCTTATTCTGGAAAAAAAGCTATTTCATCCTTCTACAACAGAGATCGAGACCGAATCGATATTTTTTCCTCGGATACAGAGCTGAAGCTGAGCTTGGATTCTTTCAGTGATTCTGGGTTACCATTGGTCAAAACAGCAGAAGTCAAAGCAGCTTTAGCCACACTTGAACCCTGGCTTGAGGCGTCCACACAACAGCCGTTTCTTCTAGTTGGACCTGAAGGGAGTGGAAAAAGCCTCATGTTGAATCATTGTTTCCAAAAATTGCGCTCAACAAACGTTGCAACAGTTCATTGCAGCTCACACATAACACCGCAGCATGTCATTCAGAAACTGTCTCAAATGTGCATTACAGTTTCATCTAGCAATGGTAAACAATACAAATTATAGACTGAGCCTCTTTCAGGTATCTGATTTTATTTCAGGACGAGTCTTGAGACCGAAGGAATGTGACAAACTTATTTTGTACTTAAAAGATTTAAATTTGGCTAGTCCAGATAAGTATGGCACCTGCATGCTGGTTGCATTCTTGCAGCAGGTACTCACTTATAAAGGATTTTATGACAGCAACTTGGAATGGGTAGGCTTAGAAGCAATTCAGGTGGGTTATCTTTTTTACCAATTTATTTTCTGAAGCTTTCAAGTTTTAACTAACATCATTTTAGATCGTTGGAAGCATGACGGCTGGTACTGGTTTGGGCCGCCACCAGCTGAGTCCTCGTTTTACATCAATTCTTCGTATTGCCTCTATCAATTCGCCGGACAAAGAATATCTGGAGACCGTCTTGAGTGCATATGTGGGTGCTTCGCTCAACTCCATTATGCCCAACCATTCAGTTTGGGGCAATGATGCAAAAGTAATGTGATATTTCTCAACGTTAGTGAAGGAAAAGTCTCAAAGAATTTTCTTTCAGATATTTCAACTAGCCAGCTCAATGGTCTCGTTATACAATCAAATGAAGAAAGAATTTAATGTTGACCGTAAAAGTCATTATTTGTTCACACCAAGACACCTGACGGAATGGAGCCTAGGACTTGTGCGTTACACCATGGATCCAGACGATTCTTCAACCAAATCGGCCTTACAATCTTGGTCTTACGAAGCTTGCCGATTATTTCGAGACAAATTGGCCAACGATGAAGATCGTTCAAAATTTGACAATATGTTGAAAGCCATTCTTAATTCTGAATGGAACAGCAGTGTTGTAGAAGATATTGAGAACACTTATTTTGTCACTCAAGCTTCTCCAGGATTCAGTGCAACGTCTCCGCTGCCCAAATTTGGTCGTGCTCTCGGCCATTTTACAGCCAAAGAATGGAGTCTCATGGTAGAGAAAGGAATCATCATGTTCGAACGGGAAAATAGGTCTCTTGACTCAGTAGTCATCCAAGAGCTGATACAGCTTGTGTCTCGATGCGACCGAGTACTTTCATCCGGAGGAGGATCAGTTCTACTTGCTGGAAGGGCAGGAGTTGGAAGAAGGACTGCCGTCAGCATTGTATCAGCATTACTTCAAGTTGTGATTGATCCTTGGAACAATGTATTCTTATTTACAAAGATATCCTTTTTTCTATTTAGGCAAAGCTCGTCACCCCGAAGATGGACAAAAATTATGGTATGAAACAATTCTCCACTGACTTGAAAAATGCCATGCAGAGTGCTGGAGTAGACAGAGATCAAGTAAAATTCAATTCAAGTATGTTTATTACTCTAGAATAATGAACATGAATTATTTTAAGGTCTTCTTCATGCTCGAAGATCATCAGATTCGTCCTGAATATTTGGATATGATAAATAGTCTTCTGTCATCAGGAGAAGTTCCTGGTCTCTATTCTCCTGAAGAGCTTGAACCGTTACTTTCTCCCTTGAGGGATAAGGCAAACGACGAAGGTTTCAGCGGAAATCTTATAAGTTTTTTTGCCAGAAATGTTCGAAAGAATCTTCACGTCGCTTTAATTATGGACATTGAGAATCCTTCCTTTATTTTGCATTGCGAAAGCAATCCTGCATTGTACAAAGAATGTCAGGTATTTTAAGCTATCACAATCAAAATCAGGAAAAAATATTGTATGGTTTAATCGCAGGTCATATGGATGGAAGATTGGAGTGAAAGTACAATGATAGGTTTACCTCTTCGTCTTTTGACCAAAGTTGACCGTGTTGAAGGTGAAACCATTGGAGCCCAAAAAGAGACCGACAAAGATCGCCGCATCTCTGTTGGAGAAGATTTTCTCTTCCATTTCAAGGCTTTGCATTCAACGGTACCCAATGAGGAAAGAACCCCAAGGAAGTTTGTCAGTCTCATCAAAACATACCATTCTGTTTATGAACGGGAGAAAAAACAAATTTTAGAGCGTCAAGAGAAGCTTTCAAAAGGAGTTTCAAAGCTTACAGATGCTCGCAATGTAGTTCAGAAGCTTAAGTCAGAAGCAGCACAGCAAGAGAAGCAATTGGCAGAAAAACAACACGAAGCCAATGAAGCTCTACAGGTATCAATATCATTCAAATAAATTAGAGTTCCCCTGAGAAGTTTCCTTATTATGCAATTTTGATTGTATGTCAAATACCATTTACAATTACTGAGTATATAATTTTTCTTTTCTATTCCAATTATGTTGAGCGAGATCACTCAACATTCTTCATTACTTTCAGATGATAACCGATACGATGAAGAACGCAAATCAACAAAAAGTAGAGATGGAAGATTTAAAAGGACAAACTCTTAAAGAGGAGAAGAGTTTGAACGAAAGGAAAAAGGCGATCGAGCAAGAAATGGCGGAGATTCAACCTTTGGTAGAAGAGGCAAAGAAAGCCGTCGGAAACATTAAAAGTTCGACTTTGTCAGAGGTCAGATCCTTGAGAGCGCCACCAGAAGTCATTCGTGATATCCTTGAAGGGGTTTTAAGATTGATGGGCATTCAAGATACTTCTTGGAATAGTATGAAAACTTTCCTTGCGAAGAGAGGAGTCAAGGATGAAATCCTTTCGTTCGATGCCCGACGAATTGCTGCAGGAAATCGTCAAGTTGTGGAAAAGCTACTTGAGGAGCGGAGCAACTCGTTTGACCCATCTGTTGCAAAAAGGGCCTCGGGAGCTGCGGCGCCATTGGCTTCTTGGGTGCTAGCCAATGTAAAGTTTTCTTATGTTCTCGAAAAGGTAAAACCCTTAGAGCAAGAACAAGCAAAGCTTCAGCGAAATTTAAAACTAGCAGAAGATCAGATAGGAAGTTTGAGTACTGGTCTTGATGAAGTTGACAAACAAGTGGCTGTGCTAAAACAAAGGCTCAATAAATTTACCAAAGAAGCTGCAGAAGTAGAGATTCACCTCAACAAAACAAAAGAAACTATTGGAGCAGCCGATAGCTTAGTTGCTGGTCTTGAAGGAGAATATGAGAGGTGGAACAAGGAAGTTGTGAGCATGAATGGAGATCTGGAGAAAATTCCTCACTTTTCCTTGATCAGCTCAGCATTTCTTGTTTATTTGAGCAATGCTCCCGAAGATCAACGCAAAAAGCAAATGGAGAACTGGTGTCGCATACTAGGTACTTCAAAATTTGACATGCTGCACTTTTTAAGCAGTGAAAGAGAAATATTGCAGTGGCGTTCCGAGGGACTTCCCTCAGATATGCTTTCAGTGGAGAATGCCATTTGTATTTTGCAGTCTCTTCAAACACCTTATCTCGTTGATCCATCATCTAGAGCTAGTGAATGGCTGAAAGAAAACTTAAACTTACCAGAAAGTCCTGTTGAAGTCACAACTCAAGATGACGAACGGTTTTCCCTCACTCTTGAACTTGCAATACGATTTGGAAAAACACTCTTGATTCAAGATGTCAGTCGAATTGACCCAATACTTTTTCCAGTCCTTAGGCATGATTTGGTGGGTAAGGGAACCTATAAGGTGGTTAACATTGGAGAAAAGCAAGTGGATTTTAACCCAAATTTCAAACTATTCCTAGCCACGAGAGATTCCTCTCCAGATATTCCCCCAGATGCAAGGGCCATTGTTTCGACTGTGAATTTCACCACGACCGTTGCTGGCTTAACCGGACAACTTTTGGCTAGTGCATTACAGCATGATAAGCCTGAACTTGAACATAAGAAATCGGAACTTTTAAAGAGGGAAGAAGAAAACAAAATTCAAATTAGCAAACTTGAAGATTTCCTTTTGGAAGAGCTTGCTTCATCAAGCGGAAACATCCTGGAGAATAAGGGTCTGTTAGCATCGTTAAATGAAACCAAGGAGAAAGCTACACGAATCACTGAATCTTTGAAAGAATCGTCTCATTTACAGAAAAATCTGGAAGAAGAAGGAAACACTTACCTACCGTTGGCAGATTTCGCAGCTCGTCTATTTTTCACCGTGGCGGACATGAGTAAGCTCAATATCATGTATCGTACTTCACTGGCAGCATATTTCTTCTTGTTTGATGCAACGTTTCGACAGGAGACTCGGACTGGAAATCGAATTGATTTGCTAAAACAGGGGTTAATCCAACGTGTCTATAACTATGTGGCCAGGTCACTTTTCAAATCAGACAGGCTTACTTTCGCTATGCACTTGGCAAAAAACATGTTCTCCTCAATGATTAATCCAAATGAATGGGAGGCATTTGTTGGTCTATTAATTGCAGGATCTGATTCCAATGATTCAGGTGTAACTTTGCCCACTTGGATCCAAGAAGGCACCAAAAGTAGCATGTCAAAACTCAAAGCAAATTTTCCCGACTTATTTGAGACGGCTGAGTTAAATAATGGTAGCATATGGTCTACATTCATGAACTCAGAAGAATGTGAAAGAGAATTTCCAGTGCAAATTGCATCAAGATTGACGCAATTTCAGCAGGTGATGATTGTTCAAGCTCTAAGACCTGACCGGCTAACTTCTGCTATGGAGCATTATGCCTCTTTAGTTTTGAAGATAGAAGAACTCTCTCCTCCTGCTCTAAGCCTTAAAGTCGTGTTGAATGACACTGATGCTTCCTTGCCAATTCTGATAATAACAACAGCGGGTTCTGATCCGTCTGAGGAGTTGAGGTCACTTGCAGAATCAAGACAAGTCACATTGCATGAAATATCAATGGGACAAGGACAGGCTGCTATTGCAATCGAAAAACTAAATGAAGCTGCTATGAAAGGACAATGGATTATCTTAAAGAATCTCCATTTAATGACCTTTTGGCTACCTTCGTTAGAAAAAGAGCTTACAAGCCTGCAGCCTGATCCAAATTTTCGTCTCTGGCTGACTGCCGAACCACATCCAAAATTTTCAAAGACTTTAGTTGAATCATCATTGAAAGTAACTTACGAAGCACCCCCTGGACTGAAAAGAAATGTCCAGAGAACTTTAAATTCTTGGGGTCAAAACACTCTTGAAAAGTATCGTTCAGATCCCTTAAAGGCCAACTGCATATTTGCCTTGGCATGGTTTCATGCAATTGTACAGGAAAGAAGAACATACATACCTCAAGGATGGTGCAAGTTTTACGAATTCTCAGACAGTGATCTAAGAGCAGGCCTTGAAGTGTTAGAGCGAATTTTCGACAAGAGTCGTTCCGAAATCCCATGGAAATTTGTGCATGGACTGTACGAGAATGCCATCTATGGAGGTCGGGTTGACGGATCACACGACATAAAAATCCTTAGCTCATACCTGAGGAACATCTTTGGTCCCGGACAACAAATAGGACCTTTTGATGCACCATCAAGTGTCAGCTTTAATACTTATGAAAAACTAGTGCAAGAACTACCGGATGAAGACAAGGTAACCGAGAAATAGGAAAGGAATTTAAAAATAACTTCATACTTAACTTCTCTTTACAGCCTTCACTTTTTGGCCTTCCTGCAAATATCGAGCGATCTCAGCAGAGATTGTCCAGCAACGCTAGTATTAGTCAACTCAAAACTCTTATGAGGCATTCTTTAGATGCAAAGAAGTTTGAGAGAGATGCTTGGCAGAAAGAGCTCACGCCCATTCTAAATCTTTGGAAGAAGTTGAACTCTGGTTCGAGCATGCTTTCCCTTAAAATCCAATCTCCTTCATCAGGAGATGGAGATCCAATTGTAGCCTTCACAGAACTTGAATACTTTCACGCAGTTTCCCTTCTACAACTTGTTCATAAGTCACTCTCTGGCATTCTAAAGGTCTGATCATAATTTTTAACAATGATGAATGATACTGAAATATAACATCAAACTGTATTTTTAGGTTATACGTGGTACTGCTCTTTTAGACGAGGGAGTCTCAAAAATTGCAAACAGTATATTGAGTCACCATACGCCTCCAAAGTGGCAACGCAAATGGGAAGGGCCCGAAAATCCCATCGAATATATTCAAACTATTTGTAGAAAAGCAAATGAGGTCCAAAAGTGGCAGTCCTGGAGCACCCAGGGCTCACTTCTCAGTCAAGAACTGAACCTTTCTGATCTTTTCCACCCAGAAACATTTCTTGGAGCAATGCGGCAACTCACAGCACGTGAAAGTGGTGTAGCAATGGATTCACTCGTCTTGACAAATCATTGGTCCAGAAGTGGCTCTGCACATGGAGGGAAGACTTCCGTTCGTTTGAGTGGCCTTATGATTGAAGGAGCCATATTTGATGGCAACAAGCTGACACCTAGTCATCACGATACTGCAGCCTTTACCATTGCTCCTACTTGCACTCTCTCCTGGGTCCCTAATTCCGATAAAAAGCGCTCTCATGAAAATTTATCTCTGCCTTTATACTATTCCAACGAACGAGATCGTGTCATCGCTGAATTGGAAATGGCTAGTGGTGGAGACAAGGACCAGTGGCTACACGCCGGAGCAATTGTCTTTATAAATAACTATTTGTAATCGATTCTGAACGGTTTGTTCGTGACAGCTATTTCCTTTTTATTCTTGTTCAGCTACGCACTGAACATAAAACACATTTACATACACAATTATCATAAAGGGTTATGAGAATCCAGAACATAATCTTCCTTGATAGTTATTTTAACAACTGGAAAAATCTTTGATGTCTAATCGGCGGTCTGACATGATCACAGTTCGCATCCGTCAATATTCTTTCTTCTGATTGACTAAACTTCATTGAGTGAAGTGGCGCGATCTTCGCCCTCCTTTTGACGGATGCACTCGCGCAAGCACCGGTACACATGGGCATACTGAACAGGAGTCTGAACCATATGCCTTCGTTCACGACGTAAATTGTACACAAGATTAAAGATATCCAAGCACTTTGTACTCGGTGTATCTAGCAGCTGTGTTAGTTGATCAACAGCTATGAACGTGCCTATAAAAAAAAAAGAGCTCTATGATAAATGACTCGCTTACAGTAAATTACTGGTTTAATTTTCATACCTGTTCTTCCAATACCAGCACTACAATGGATGAGCCAAGGGGCGTCAATCTGTCCATTATACTGTTTTGACAATGCTCTGGTGACATCTAAGAGCTGGAGCAGGGCTTTTGGATCCTCTGGAGCTGAGCGATCAGGCCAAGAAGTGTATTGGATATGTGTTACATTACGATGCTCTTCTTCCATTTCCGGTCTGGTAACTTCAAACTTTCGTACTACATAATCCTTAAAAAACAAAAACGTACTACGGATCAAAAGCATTTTAAAAATTAATCGGTTTCTTACGGGAGCACTCTGTGTGTCGTAAAGCTGCACTTTAATATCTTGAAACGTGGACACATTTTCTTTTGTACTAGGCCTAAGTAGAGACAATGAGTAACTTAAAACTTTCATTCCAAATAGATTGCATTTCTTACCAATATTGACAACACTTAACAAAGCCCTCTTCAACAACATTGGCAAGCATCACAATAATACGAACATTTTGCTGCCATATCATTTCCCTGCAAATAGCAATTCAATTGCAATGAACTTTTCTTTTGCCTCTTTAAGGACAGAGGCTTTCAATTATATGAGAAAAATTACCAGAAAAGCAATGAGGTATCTTGGCTCGGCCCTTGAGCAGCAATGTACGCGATAGACTTGCCACCCATGCTTGAAATAGCACTTGCATTGATATAATCTGATGCTTCTTGCTCTCCTGATAATTTGATTGGCTCTTTCAGCTTTATACGATTTGAGTCGTAAGGAACAATATCTTGGTAACGATTCCTCCTTCGGTTGACTGCTGAATTTCGTGAAATATTGGATTTTCGTTGAATGGTGTCTAGGAAAACAAAACGATTGGCATTTGTTCTTAAGAGAAGAAATTCCTTTTCCCTAGCAAATACCGAATGAAATTTGCTCCAATTCCGTAAATTCTGCCATCAAGTTTGGGTCACTTTGCAGAAGGTCATTCACATGCTGAACAAACTTAGATACCTCCACGGGTCTTCCGTATTGATCTTTTGAGTACAGACTAGAATAAACTTTGGATCTTACTCTCATGATCCTTTGAATGGGGCGTTTCTTGTGGTAATATATCTGTGTGAAACAAATAAGAATCAAATTTACGGATGGACAAGCCACTCGATTTTCGGACATCCTTACCAACGCTCCAATGCAAAGAAGTATGAGCAGTGCAACAATGATTAGTAACACTATAAGTCCGACCTCAAGGAACTGGTCACACTCGCTTTGCGCTTTCTTTATGATTACAGAGTCTGACAAGATCTTCCGGTTCTGTAATAAGAGTATGAAGGTAACAACAACAATGAGGAAACAAAAAAGTTCGTCTCACGCACCGTTTTGGCCATTGCAGTTACTTTAAAGTTGTACAAAGTACATGCCGTGAAGAAAGGAGACGTTTCCGTCAGGTGTGTGTCCTTCGTGCTTTTCCTGACAATCTGGAATGGCACAAGAAAATGTTCAGTCCTGCTTTAGACTACCGAATTCTAGATCATGCATACTTGGTTACAAATGTCGTTGTCGTGGCACTGTTCCACTAGAACGGCGTAGTTCTCGCTCCCCTCGACAGGTCTCCACTCGGCAACGAGTGTGTTGCCCACAAAGAAGCCATGCGGCTCCATGTTTCCGCAGCAACACTATTCTCTCTTTCGCTCGTTCGGGATGTCCGTCTGTTTCTCACTTACTCATGACCGACCTCGTGCCTGCTTTCCATTTGTTAGCGTTTCTCACGGAGCCGTCGCATCGATGAGCAGCCATTGAAGTCGCTGACGTGAATCCCGACCACGCTGGTTTCATCGACGGCGACAACGAAGAAGTTCCTCGATCACGTTGCACATGAAACTCCGGACAGACAGATCTTTTTTGTTTCCTTGCCTTTTCCAAGTTGTTCGTTCCTCCTC
>JAOXNT010108697.1:0-14523 GCA_028565815.1 Cletocamptus dominicanus | reverse complement strand
TTTTCAAGCATCCTTGATGTATGCAGATTTTTTCCAACAGAAGTTTCCAATGTTTTTTTTGATGCCACTAAATTGTGTAAATTGTGTAATTGCTACCATCCTTTAAAGTAGGAAAGTGAGGGGAAGCTCCAATGTATCTTAGGGCCTGATAAAATATGTTGTAAGTTATTTGGTCACTTGACATGTGGTTATAAGTCTCTTGTCCATATAATGAATCTAGCTCAAATACATACATAAAATCAATATTGCTTGGCTTTAGTAGCTCAGTGGTAGAGTGTCAACCATAATGCAATCATGAAAATGGATCCAGGTTTGAATCTCTCAAGGTGCAAATCTGTGAGAACTCTTGTGATTGTGCAAATGGCAGAGACAGGCTTATTACCTGCGCCAAGCCCTCAAAAATGGTGGCAATGCAAAGAGTTAGTGTTTTGTCATCAAGTGTATTAAGTGACATAGTTTAATCACTTGTAACTACCTATGAAAAGGACAGACAAAATTTGAATTACCCATATTTTCTGGTAGCATTTGAAAGAGCGAAAAAAATGTAAACAAATGAATATAATAACAACCACATCATTGCATGCACTAAGGAGAGCAAAGCCAGTAAAGAGAAGAACTTTGACCCCCTTGACATGCAGTCTGCCTCTATCTTAAACTTGGTAAGTAATTTGATCATTTTGAAGCTAATTTTGGCTTAATTACAGTCAAATTTTCACTGAAATTTTGTCTCATTACAATGATATTCTCAACATCGGCGCTTTGAGATGACCATGGCCAGGACCAGGGGCAAGGAACTCGACAACACCATGAAGCAGAGCATTGTGGAGCTCAGGGACACCGGGCACAGCATGAGGGACTTGGTCAATGTTTCAGCAGTTCAACGTTTTTAGTTGAAAGCATATGCTTTTCACTATGTACAACTTGAGTCAATTTAATTTAGATGCATACTGTAACTACCTATTAAAAGCTCTCCATAGTCAACTCCCTTCCTAAACAGCATACGGGAATTCAGTCGACATTTCTAAATTTTACTCTTGACCAAAATGGAACTTAATTTACTCTCATCCTAGGTTGAAACTAAATTATGAAAAAAATCGACAAGGTATTTGTACGATATTGTAATCTGACCTTGGACCGAATAGAATAAAACCGACACATTGTCTTACTTTCAACTGAACTGACTCTAAGCGGAATTGAAACTGGAACAATACACCATGTAAGTGGGTCTGTTTATCCAGATCAGAAAAACGTCTCAAGAGAGTAAGTCATTTCTGGTCAAAGGTACCATGGCTACAGCTCTGAACAAAAAGTCTGAAGACTACATGATTCAAGAGGGGACTCAAAAAGGCTCCCAAATGATTGTGTTTGAAGGCGGAGGCTACATAAAAGTCAAAACTCGTGGTGATATTGTCTCATTCATATACTTCAACCACATGATTGTGAAGTAGATGAGATTGAACTGGAGGGACTTCAAGCACTAATCAAAATGAAGGAGCTAGTGAGGACAACGGCACATCCTCCGCGAGAAGTGTATGATGATGTCCTAAGTAAGATCTCTCCAGCTGCTGCATTGAGCCTTCCGTACATTAAAATTTCAGGCTGCTTGTATAAAGTTCTAACACGGCCAAAGACCCTTTACCAAAAACACTTGCTGAATCAGTGGAATTCTTGAAGGTAAAGAAACATTAAATTTTGAGACTTAATGCATTCTCAAAACAATGTTTTCAGCAGTTTGGTGGCGACAACTCCTGTTACATTCAACATGTCATCAAGGCTGGTGACGACTGAGCAGTGGTCATGTTCTTGCCAACTGTTTTTGATTTCTTGGACAGAGGAAGCAGCACTAGGATCATGGCTGATGCAACCTTAGGTGTGTGTCCTGAATTTTTCTACCAACTGCTCATCATTCATGCAGTTGTTAAGGAGAAGATCTTCCCTGTCATCCACATCCTCATGACCAAGAAGACCAAGTCTTTGTACTCCTCAGTGTTTATAGCACTAAAGGAAGCAATACTGGGTTGGTATCCCTTGGAATTTGTCAGTGACTTTGAGGTTAGTGACCTTGTAAAACCAACTGATTTTAATGACTTTGAACAGAATTTTATCCAATAGGTTGCATTGAGCAGCTCATTGAAGGAAACATTTCCTGACTTGAACTTAATTGGGTGTCAACTCCACCATGCACAAGCTGTCTTCAGAAGGATTCAAAAAGAAGGACTTTCGGATGAATATAGGTACAGCTATTTAATTTAATGGGACACCTAAGGGCTCATCCATTTCTCTTGTCTAGTAAAAATCAGGTCATCCAAAAGCAGCTTTGTATGCTGATGTCACTCTGCCTTTTAAGAGAAGATATGATTCAACCTACTTTTGACCAACTTAGACAACAAATCCGCAATCTTGAGATATCAAGTGCTGCTAAGAAGAAAATTCTGAAAGTTTTCAACTACTTTGACCAATTCTGGCTGAAGAAAGTGGGAGTTGACCAATTTTGCGTCTTCAGTTGGGAAGCCATGACAAATAATGCTGTTGAGGTACAGTCTAAACGATTGGGCATTATTGAATGAAACTTTATTGACAAGAATGTTTCATTTCAGAGCTACAATCGCTTCTTACAGGAAAAGTTTGCTCTTCATCGTAAGCCAAACATATTTGCATTCGCAAAGAACTTTTGGAAACATTTTGATGTAAGAGACAAAGAACTACAAAATGAAATCTCACTTGGTCAGGGGACCTCCTATCCTCGCAGAACAAACAAAAATCAACGGTTTAACACTGGTAACAGATCAAATGAGAACCAGAATCTGATTGTTAATTAAATTACTCCATTAAATTTCAGGTTGCCTTTTCAATCTTTGGAACAATTTGGTCTTGCCAGCTGACAATCCAAGACATTTGCTTCCTCTATGATTTCTTGTCAAGGTGCAACACTGGCTTGATCCACAAAGGTTCACAGAACCTGACAAACTGGATGAGAGCTGCAGTGACTTGGACAGTCATTCCAGTGAAGTGTCCAGTGACAATGACTGACGACAACTCTGACGACGTCATGGAAGATCATGTGACTGCCAGTACTGCGAGTTCTTCCATTATCAATGATAATGATCCCCCATATTCTCATGTCCCCTCTCACCGTCCACTTGATAACAACTTAGACACATGCATTTGCTGTTTTCAAACGCTAAGTGGAGGAAATGGTAATCTCTGTGTTATTTCCCTTGCTTTCATGGACAAATGTGTTTCACTTGTGCAATGAAAATTACCACTGTCTCTTTGGCAAAACAATGTCCCCGATTTGTCGAGGACCCATTCAGGAAATTAAAAAGATCTTCATGTGATCAAGTTTGTTATAATGTCTGTCTTACAGGAGATTCCATGTTTTGATTTTAAGGAAGATTGTGTGTATGGAAGGAAACTGTCGGTGTAAGGTCAAATTGTGTCAATTGCAGGCCAGATAAGCCTAGCTTTGGTTAAGTTTTGGTTATGGTTTAAATTTTGTCGGTTAGATGCAAATTCAATTGAATTCCAATACAAAAAAGTTGACTCAATTCCAACCTCCTTCCTAAACTGGTTGCTAGTCCAGCATGGAAAGGAGCAGTCAGACTGCTTGACTGAGAAGTCAGCAAACACTGGCAAGTCTTACTGAGACTTTAGGTTTAGTAGAGGATGGTACTAGCAGTAACAATAGTGCTCCAAATGAACTCTCAACCTACATACAAAAAGTAGCATAACATCTTAGCAATGAAGCTCAAATAGCAACTCTGAATGAAATCATGAGAACCCTTCTTCCTGTAATTCAGCTGAGTTCCTCATAGTAAGCCACTAGGCTTGTTCAGGAAGGTCCAGACAGGACCTAAATAAGGCACTCTACCTGGGCCACAAAAGCCTATGTGACAGACTGCCAGTGGTGGGGGATGTGGATGGAGGTGTACTGCTGAGTAAGTAGGGGTTTCATGTGAGTAACAAAGGTTGGTTGGTCACTTTGGTGAGGCAAACTCTACCCTGTATGATTAATAAGGAGAGGATATGGACCTTAAATGTGTCCTTCCTTAGTCAGATATTTATAAAATCCATTGCATAGGCTGGTCAGCTCTTAACAAACAAACTGCAAATAGTGTAATTCTATGCACTTACAGAATATTATGGTGAGTTTCTTGATAGAGGCTTCATAAGGTTGCTGGTGCAGATGACCTTATAAGGTCAAAATTCATAAAATTTGGACCTTATAATAGGATAATTCTAATACTACCTAATATATATTCATAAAATCCATTGGACAATCCAGCTGCCTCTTAAACAAAGAAACAAACTTTTCATCATCTCATTTTCATAAAATTAAAGATGTGCATACATGTGGAACAATTGTGCCCATCACAGAGCATTCTGTCTTTCTTTCTGACTAGGAGTTTGGATTAATTCAATTAAATGATAACCTTAGTAGGTGGTATTCTACTTGGCAAAATTCTCCTTGGCAGAATTCAACATGGGTGGAATTCTGTGAGCAGAATTCCTTAGGCATGAGTCTATGGAAAAGACTTCTTTGTATATGGATTTCTATTGAGTGGGATTACTTTGAACAGAATCCTACCTGCATGGAATTCTAAAAGAACCCTCTGTAACTGATTTGTTGGGATACTAGAGCTTACAAATATCTCCTGGATAGTCAAGATTGCAGGACATAAGACAATCAAACAAACAAAATTTTCTTCAATTGGGCTTTCAACCACCAGAAGACATGTTCAACAGCTGATTAATTGGATAACTTTTTGTGATCAATTTTTTTAACAGAACAAGCAGAGCTTCCCCCTCCCAATTTGGATAAAACTGAAAAATGATTGTCATCGCCATACTAAAGGCCAGAAAATCTGGCATTTTCATGAGACTGGAAGCAAATATTGATCACCATGTCACCATCAAGAAACTTTCATTTGATACTAACGGTCCCCCATAATATCCAACCCAGAGGATTTGACCCAGAGGATCCAATCCATAGGACTTGAGCCATACAAGTCATGTAGAATTTGACCATAACATTTTCTATGTATTTTGGAAACCCCAACCCTACCTGAGGATGTTGTAAATTGGTGTCAACCCGGGAAATCATTGCCAGAGTAAATGCTGCTGTTTTTCCTGTTCCAGATTGAGATTGTGCAATCATGTTTTGTGGAGGATCTGCTAAAAGTAATGGGAGAGCACTTTCCTGGGACAGAAAAAACACATGTAAACCAACTATTTTGCAAGAAAATTATTAACCTGAATTTTGCTAGGTGTATTGAATCCCATGGCATAAACACCTTTTAAGAGCTCAGGCTTTAGTTTCAACTCTCCAAAACTTTTTACAGAGAATAGAGGGCTTTTTGGATTCTTCCTTTGGACTTCAATATCATTGTGTTGCTCAATTAACCCTTTATGAATTACCTAAATTTAAAAGAAAATAATTTTATGAATTTATTAATAGCATATGTGCCTACTTTTCGCAAGAGGCTTTTTTCAGCTTCACTTAATTCCTCCTCATCTTCAGGTTTTGACTTACTTTTAAGGTTAGTCATTGACAGATTTTGAATCTAAACTCAGGATAGCTTAATAACAGACAAAAAAGGCTTTTTATTCAAACCTGATTTAGCATATTTTGTTCTTGAAGCTCAGCAGCTCTAGCCCAGTCCAAATGTCTTGAAGCCATAACTGTTTAAGTATACTGGAATGAAAACTGAAACTATTTTTATTCAAAATGATCCCTTCAGAATTTCAAAATTAATCTATTTCTTTATTAACAAGAAAGATCAATACAAAAGAGATATCTAATTCCTTCTTTTTCGTGTCCTTGAAATTCTCCAAGAGTCTTTATTTTCTTCATATTTGTTGTAAAGTGGTTCAATGCGTTGGTTCTTCTTGAAATTTGATAGCTTGGTGGGATCACTAAATTTGAAGAAGGCTGGTGCAAACTCTACTAGCCATTTTGGGTCAATGGCAGTACATTCACGCATGTACTCCTTGGTAGTCTGAACTACTTCATGGTAAATGAGCCATTCAGGCTGGCGATGGAACAGTGAGGATGAAGGATGAATAGATACAATCTGCGAGTCAACAAGAGTTCTGTAACCCTCCTGAGGATCTTTTTTTGCAGCATTTCTGAAAAATCCAGAACAAATTGCTTTTTGAACTCTTGTTGTCTTTTTACCACAAGATACAACATCTAACTTGTGTCGATCCATGATACCAAGTAACTGTTTCCGAACATCTTGAGCCCTTCTTAAAGTCCTCATTTGAACAAAATTTTCATAACACCATGCTGAGGAATACTTATTATTCTTCCATGAATTATAAACAGCAAGAAGAGTAATATGGTCTCCTTCTGACTGATTAAATTTTGCTTTCTTCTGATCAGCCAGAGCCTGTTTGTCTTTTGGTCGATAGAATACATTTTGCACTGAAAGCATTGAAACAATTGTTAGGACTTCATCTGAACAATGGAGATTCACTGACATGATCAACATCTTAGACAAGTTAGGTTCTAGAGGAAATTCTGCCATTCGTCGACCCAATCTTGTTAACAAACCTTCATCATCAAGTGCACTCAATGTGTGCAATAATTCAAGAGCATGAATCATGGATTCTATTGGTGGCTTGTCCATGAAATCAAACTGCAATAAGTTGTTAATACCCATAGCTTTTAGCTGCAGAACTGTTGATGCAAGGTTAGTTCTCTGAATTTCAGGCACAGGAGTAGCAAGCATTTCATCTCTATATGCACGTTCAGTGTAGAGTCGGTAACATTTACCTGGTCCCGTTCTTCCTGCACGACCAGCTCGTTGCTTAGCTTGAGCTTGGGATATAGGTGTCACAACAAGAGCATCCATACCAGTTTTTGAGTTGTATACTTTTTGTTTCACAAAGCCAGGATCTACCACATAAAAGATCCCATCTATTGTGAGAGAAGTTTCAGCAATATTGGTTGCAATGACAACTTTTCTTGAACCTGGAGGAGCAGGTTCAAATATGCGAGACTGCATTTCACTTGGCAATGCTGAGTAAACAGGTAGAATAATAAGCTCAGGGACATCTGTTCCAAGAGATTTCATTCTTTCATAAAGAACCTCACAAGCAGTGTCTATTTCTTCTTGTCCTGTAAGAAAAAGTAATATGTCTCCAGGAGGCTCATTTAGATGTATTTGCATGATCGTTATTAAAGAAGCATCTAAGTAATCAGTTTCTGGTTCTCGAGTGTATAAAATTTCAACTGGAAATGTTCTTCCAGGGATCGTGAATATTGGTGCCTCAAAAAAGTACTCAGAGAATTTTACAGCATCCAAAGTTGCAGACGTTACAATTAGCTTCAACTCCGGTCTGAGTTTAACAGCTTCTTTTAACAAGCCAAACAGTACATCTGTGGCAATAGTACGCTCATGAGCTTCGTCTAACATAATACAAGAATACGTTCTGAAATAAATAAGCAAATTACTATACAAAAAAAAAAAACAGAAGGTTAAAATAAACCTCATCTCAGAATCAATTAATGCTTCTCTTAATAACATGCCGTCAGTCATATACTTAATAATGGTTTCATTTGAAGTGCAATCTTCAAAACGAATGGTGTACCCAACTTCTTGACCTAGGAGGCAACCATATTCTTCAGCCACACGTTTTGCTACTGACATTGCTGCAACCCGGCGAGGCTGAGTACATCCAATTTTCCCTCTTGTACTAAAACCTGCTTCGGCAATGTATTGAGTTAACTGAGTTGTTTTACCAGATCCTGTTTCTCCAACAACAATTAAAACCTAAAAAAGGCAATGATTTTATGCATCACATTTATCAAAGAGTACAGTGTAATTGTGAAATATTAATGATTTATTGGTTTTCAGGTTGAAAGATATCGAAAATCCTAAATTCACTAAATATTTTAAATGTGTCATTACTTTAATGATCATTAACATATTATACTATTATCGTCAAGAACGCGCATAGTATTTAAATATTTCTTCCTTCATACATACTGTCATTTCATTTCTGAGTATCAAAATATTCGATATCCAATGTTGAATATTACTTTTAGGCAGCAAATTGTAAAAGCAACCTACCACAGAAGGGACTTACTTGATTGTCGATGATTGCTTTAATAAGCTCATCTTTGAGTTTATAGATAGGAAGAGATTGCCTTTGTTCGACTATACTCAAGTTAGTCTTCTTCCCAAACGAACCTTTAGAACCACTTATTATATGTTTCTTCCATTCTGGTAAATCTGCTCCAAGAGCACTTGCTTTGGATCCAGAACAATGATCAGTGCCTGAATTTAGTATTCCAGAGGCATCTCGATCTCCCAATGGATCTTGCCAAGTCTTGCTTCCACCTCCTCCATTGCTCTGATTTTCTACTACTTGCCTTTCTTGCATCTTATGCTCTCTTCTCTCCTTGGATAAAGCACCTTGCATCATTGCAGCCTGTGCTAAGGAGCCGTCCGGATTTTTAACAATTCTTACCGGGCTCTACAAATTTATTCGATGTTTTATGATCACTAGCTAATACAGTAAAACCTACCAAATCGTTTATCATGCGTCCATGCCCTCTTAGAAAAGGTGCTTCTTCTTCAACTAGCTCGATTTCTATGTCTTCTTCATCAGAATCTACTTTTGGCATAACACCTGTTTCCTCATCAAATTCTGGAAGTTCAGATTTATCAATCACGTTGGCTGCAATCTTAAAAAATGAAAATCAGTTTTGCTCAGCAATTGACTCCTTGAGCCAACTCACCAGTTGCTTGATTTCCCATCGCTCAGGGGAAGACATTCGAACTTTCTTCTTAACTGTGTCACTTTCATCAGGTGCAGCATTCCTTTGCATCAACTTAAGAAAACTTCTGTCATCCGGATGATCAGGATTCTTCAGTAATTCCTAGGGAAAATATGACGACGTGATAAACAGGAAGAGAGCTGCAGATTCTGATCAACTATACAACCGTACTTCTTTACTATGTGTAACTGAGGAGGTTTTCTGAATTTTGGGATTACTCGGATTTAAATCAACACCTTCTATTTGATCTACATCTTTCATGCTAAGAGATATTTTCCCACCAGCTAGGGACAACACCTTAACTTTCACTCTCTGCCCTCGAGACACGACGTCTTCAACAGAGTTAACGCGAATCTCTCGCTTTAATTGGGAAATATGGACAAGACCTTCAACCTTTCGGTGAAAACCGTTCAGTCCAACGAAACAACCAAATTTGGTAATGTTAGAAACCTGAAATTAATTAACATTAAAAGAGTAGGTCTGACAGATAGTGATCGTTAATTTTTTTACTTTTCCGTCATAAATTTCACCCGGCACAGGATCTCTAGAAGGAAATCTGGTTACATATTCGACTTTTCTAAAACGTCCACTGATGTCTCTACTACTCCGAAGCCTATGTCTCGCCTCCTTTGAAATATTTGGACGTTCAGTTGAAGAACCTGAAGTTTTGTGTCTTTCTTCTTCGTCTTCCACATTCCTGCTGAACATTATAATCATTAAAAAACTTTTTCACGATGTCCCTTGAACTTAACCTGCGGTAAGGTTTCCTTTTGCCTGTCGTAGGATCAACTATTTTAGACGACGGTGCTATTGATTCCAAAAATTGAATCACATTATCCGCATCCTCTTTAGAATCTCTTAAAGCTTGAGAATACGGACTAGATTTCCTTTTATGATCAGTATCATTTGGTAAAGCCAAACAGGGAAAGTCCACGGCAAACTCGTTTTTGATGTCACTGTTTCCTTTATCTTCCAATGATGAACTTGACTAAAATTCGTGAAGAAAAACAAAAAAAAAGAAAGGAAAAGGAAAACTAATGGCATAAACATTAAAAATATCAAACCATTCAAACCTTCATGTGCATAATTATCCTAAAAGCATTTTCAATAAATGAATCGGCAAATTCAGCTCCATTTTCTAACAGTACTTTCTTGAAGTCTTCTAAGTTCCGATTTTTTTCGGCCAAAGCAATTATGAATTCAGCTAAATCCTTATCATTCATGGAATAGTGATTATCCAATTCCGTGCATATCTTAGACACTAGTGATAGTTGATTAAGTTGATTTAAATCTGGAGAGGTCATTTTCAAACTTTTAGTCCTCTAGCATCTGAACAATTATTCCTCGGTGAATAAGATCAATTACCTTTGGATTTAGAGCAAAATAAGAAATTAAATATTCATTTCAATCGGGAGCCCTGCGATTTTTTTTCGAGCGCTCGTACCAAATAGCCGCTGAAAAAGAGCCAAACGGTAGCCAAATTTCAAAACACCAGAAAAGTGAAGTCAAAGCTTATAAACAAATGTTTAATACATTTTTTTATAACACATAAAAAGCTTCTGTATTTTTTTTAGAGTCTCTTTTTTAATAAAATCTCATCACTGTTCCATTTTCCAACATTCCTGCAGTAATTTCCAGATCTCAACACTTCTCCTGTAGAGATAAATCTAGTGTCTTCAGAGAATGAATGTTGCTGCACTAAGCTTAGATCCGAGAAAATTCGTTGAACAGAATCAGTGCTAATGGATATTACTTGATAAGACACAAATGATTAGCAAGATCTTTAAACATTTCAGGACGTCACACCAGACCAAAACGCTATCTGCTCCTTGGAATTTCGTTGCTCATTTGAATGCTCAAAAGATGCATTTGAGACTTTAGAGTATTATCGATCGACTTGAATCAGTAACATGCAGAGACCTAAGAAAACTATTATCATTTTGTTTTTTGTCAAAAATTCACTGATTTCATGATCAAACTGAAACAGCATGGAGAAGA
The DNA here is from genome assembly GCA_028565815.1 of Cletocamptus dominicanus. Classification (NCBI taxonomy): domain Eukaryota; kingdom Metazoa; phylum Arthropoda; class Copepoda; order Harpacticoida; family Cletodidae; genus Cletocamptus; species Cletocamptus dominicanus. Next base: position 3,737 of record JAOXNT010108697.1, on the reverse strand, counting down.
AGCTGATTTGGGTCAATTAGGCATTGAACAACTTTATATTTTCTGTTACATGATGGGAGTCACTGATGTTAAATTGAGAGACAGATTTTTAAAGCTATCAGATCCAACATTAGAGGATTTAAAAAGAGAAGCTTGTTCCTATGAAGTATGTACTCAAGCCGCCAGGGCTATGGATCAAAACAATGCAACAGCTGCAAAAACAGAAACTAGAGCAGGTTGAAGTAAGTTTAAGCCAAGGCATACCAAAAACACAAGCAAGATGGACAAATTCAGTGGAGTATGTCACAGATGTGGCTCAAGAGATCACACATTTAAATCTTGCAATAAGAAGAAGGAATATCTTTCATGCACTTTCTGCAAGAAACAAGGGCACCTGGAGAAAGCTTGCTATACAAAATTGAAATCTCACAATCAAAGCAACAATAAACAAGCTATGACATCTTCATGTTTGCAGTCTCAAGCAAATTCTTCAGAACTCAAGAAAGCTGCATCTCTTTCTAATGTTTTTTGTCATGGTTTACATGTAGCCAATAGACCTACACCAACAATGCAGTTTAAATTCAGCACAACCACCACACCTGTCAAGACATTTGATTTTGCTGCTACACCAGATACTGGAGCTACATGCTCCATCATAGCAAGGAATATTCTAAAAAGAAATATTGTCAAATTATCAGGGTCTAACTCCAGACTTTTTACTGCCAATGGAAATGAGATGTCCTGCAATGGTTCCATCAAATTACACATAGGAGGCCATGTCATCAATGCTCTTGTTACAGATGATATCCATGATGACATACTCATTTCTTGGCATGATCTTCAAGCTATTGGAGTGATCTCCCTAGAATTCCCTAATAAAATATACACAATGAATTCATTCCTACATGCTACAAAAATCAAGGAGGAGTTCAGACGATTATATCCAGACTTTCTTAATGATGATCTCTCACCCGGAAAAGTCATGAGTGGACCACCAATGAAAATGAAAACGCCAAGATTACACCAACTTGTCACTCAGTGGCCAGGAAAATCCCATTACATTTACAAGAGCCTGCTGAAAAGGTTATTCATGAGTTACTTGAAAAAGAAGTGCTACAAAGAGTTGATGTCCCTACACAATGGACCAGTCCAGACCACTTCATTCCAAATGGAGGGGTTTGCTTATACACAACCAAATCAATTTGTGCTGAGGCCAGTACATCCTTTCCCGTCTGGCCTTAACATCATACATAGCCTAAATCCAAGGAGTACTTGGTTTGCTAAATTGGATGCTATCCATGGGTATTTCCAGATTCCCTTGGACAAAGAGAGTAGACTACTCACTACATTTTATTGCCATGAGGAAGATTCAAATGCACAAGAGCTCCCATGGGATTAAATGCAAGTGGAGACAAATGGTGTCATTGTTCTGACTTGGCTCTGGAAGGACTCTCAGGTGTTAAGAAACTTGGAGAAATTTGTGTAAGTTTAAGGAACTTTAAGATTGGGAAAGAAGTTCACTTTGCTGTCCATATCATTAATGCCAATGGTGTCAAACCTGACCCATTAAAGGTCAGGAATAAAGGTCATTTCTTTTGGTTCTCTTTCCAACTGTTATATGGCGGTATAGTTTGTTTACATTTTATTTTTCTACTTTCCATTCCCAATTCAGGTATTTTTTATCATCTCCTTTCTGAATTTCTGATTAAGGTTTCATGACATTTTTTTGTCAAAATCTTTCCCAAGATTATCTCAAAACACTTGCACTTCATAACGTTTCATAAATTCTCAAATGTCCCATGCAATTTCAAACCTTCCAATTTAGCAATTTTTGGAAGCATTAGTGAGCTAAAAGCAACAACTTTTCTTTCATAAAGTTCTCACTAGAGCCTCTTGTTTAGCATAGGTAAAATCCTTTGTGAGGTGACTTTCAGTTATGGTTGTTTGTTTTTTGTTTGATTTATCCAACTAGTTGCCTGTGTGCACTATGGGGCATGTTGAAAGGCATTTTTCTGGCAGAGGGCGCCACTGCAAAGGGAGTTGAAGAAATGTAAACAAAGCTCAATATTTTGAATGAAATGCATAAAGAATGTTGATCAACATGATGTATCAAACTGAACTCAAAATGTATGACAAAGATATCCTGAAATGGATGACTGTGGTTGCCTTAAAGAAGGAATGTGTGGCCTTGTGGTAAACTCAATCTGACGCAAAGCTGAACTAGTAGAAAGAATTTTGGGCTACTCAAGAAATAGGAACTTTTCCAGCCCTCTTTCTGTCATTCCCTTGCTAATTTTAATGCCAGATTGGCCTCATTCTGGTTTCAAATTGATCTCAAATGGTTTCAAGTCTTTGAGAAAGAATTGCTTGATAATCTTGCAAGACAATGAACAATGAAGACATACACTTACAAACATTTGTCTGCTGGCTTGAGGTCTTTAATCTTCTTCTTTTCTTGACTATGGAAAAAGAGAAAGCTGATGGAACAACACCTGTTTCAAAGTACATCCTAAAGAGCAATGAAAAACATCAGTCAAAAACAAATATCCTACCTTTTTTAAGGCATTTCTTTGTTTATTTTCACTGAATTCAGGAATGTAAAAGTCATTGAGAAAAAAATGATCATCACAAAGTCAACTGTGTTCAGTTGGTTTCCAGAGATTCTTCTTAGCATCCACTTGTTTCAAAATGATGCAACATTCTTTCTCAAGTGACAAATCCTTTGGAAAATCATGCTTGCCTCAATTTTCACAATGTAATGCACAACATTTTTGCAAGAAACATAATTTTGAATGCAAATTTTTATTCACACCTTTTTAATAGCAATTTTTTTCACACATTTTGTGCAAAAACTTGTATTTGAATCTGTAATATTGGGAAACAGTTGAAAAAAAATATTGATTTGAATGTCTCATAAAACTTTCAATATAATAAAAGTTATGCATTGTTGTTGTTGTTGTTGTTGTTGTTGTTGAAAAGGCAGCCGGCCTACCCAAACAATCAGATATCCAACTTAGAAAAGACACATGAAAGGTCTATATCCTCGCCTGAGTAACATTTAATCTACAATGAGTGATCTAACATACTCCATATAGGAGATTTCTAAAGAAATCTATGGAGCTGTGGGGGCGACCAACTCAGGGTATTGATATTTAGTGTGGGATGACCGAATTGCTCCAGTCTTGCCCACACAAGTGCTGGACACTCAGAAGCCAAATGTTCCAGCGTTTCTTTTGCCTCCAAACAAAGTCGACAGGCAGCATTTACAGAGGAGTCTTGTAGGATCTTGTGTCTCATTAAATTACAATGCCCAGTGATGAATTGAATCATGTGGCCGAGATCATGTTTATTAAATCTAAGGATTTTCTTATCATTTAGACTGTTAATTTTGGAGAACCAAAGTTTGGTTTGCCAACAGGACGGGTCCTGTGCCCAATTTAAGTTCCATTCTGAAAGAAGGAATTGTTTGACAGTTTGTTTAAAGAAAGTCTTTGGGGCTTCTGGACACAGAGTTTGTGACTTATGCCGTCCCCAGGAGGCTCCAGGCTTTGCAAGCTGATCAGCATGCTCATTTCCCTCATGACCAACATGGGCTTTGATCCAGAATAGATTTCGTAACAGGAAAATTAGCCCCCAGAAAACTGGTCCTTGGAAAACTGGCCCCGGAAATTTAGCCCCTGGAAAATTGACCCCTGGAAAATTGGCCCCCAAAGAAAATTGGCCCCCAAAGAAAATTGGCCCCCAAAGAAAATTGGCCC
>JAOXNT010108586.1:0-14547 GCA_028565815.1 Cletocamptus dominicanus | reverse complement strand
AAGACTGAAATTCTACCAACCTTCACTGTGCAGTACTATTTGATCAAACTTCTGTTTTCAGATCAAACGACAAATATCTTATACTTTGGCATTAATTTCCATGAAAAGGTCTTTTATATTCCTACTTGAAAAATATACATAAGTATTTGAGTAACAGAGAATTTACAGAGAATTTAGGTGATTCAAACGACTTTTTTTTTAATGTGGCAGAAGGTAGGTTTGGAATGTAATGATTTATAAACCTAAAGAAAACAAGCAAACAAAAATCATCTTCTAACAAATGCGAAGTATAAAAATATACATAGTCAACATAAGAAAAAAACTTTTAAAAGGATAGCTTTGTAATCTACCTATAAGAGGTTTCGTGATGATTTTCTTCAAATTTCCGAATATTCTTTATCTACTCTGTTGAAATTAACTTTTTTTTGAAACTTGAAACTAAATGACTGTATTCATAGCTTTACTTTATACTTGAACCACTACAGAAAAATTTATAAACCACTCAACTAAAAGAAAGTGAAGCAGATTACATTTACATCAATGTATTAGCTTTAATGTCGTATTTAAAATAATTATCTAATTACTGAAAATTACTTCATTGGTTTCGAAGAACTAGATTTTTCTTACTTCTATTATTCAACCAACCAAATTGTTAATTGTGACCTTTATGAACTTGAAGACAAGGAATATCCTGCAACAAAAATAACCAGTCAATCCAGGCATGATCTAGGATAAAGGTCAAGTTTTTATGTTACTACTGCGGAATGAGAAGAAAAATGAATCTGTTGCCACATGCACTTTTCTTTTGAGGTATATTATTCTTTGTTTTGAACATTACAGTCATGCTTAATATTTATAGAATGTCTTTTTTCTTTTGTTAAGCCGAATTAATAATAACTCTTTCTTCACATTTTCATTTCTTCGCTCGATGCTTGACAGAGATCAAAAAATGGAGGGGGGAGGCGGAATATACGGCATGTTCGGGCAATGACGACAATCGAGGAGGATATCGAGTTGAAGTGAAGAGTTCAGAGAAAAGGGAAATTGATGCTTGAAGTGTTTTTTTTTCAGAGATGCAAAGATTGAATGAAGTAACAACACATTGTATGAGGATCGTACGATAGAGGCCAACAAGAATTATGAAAAATTTGCTTTCTTTTTCACAATAAGGTTTACTGATAGACAGACAACAATTAACAACAATGATAGCAAATAACAGTTTTTACTCTGGCGAATCAGTACCTATGAGGAGAATGAATGTGTCTGAGAAGAGAAGGGAGGAAAAAGGTTGCCCAATGAAAGCGATTTCATTTTTTTTTAAAGAGGGTGGGATAATCAAAAGCTCAATATTGACGTTTAAAACCTCATAATCCGGTTTATTATCTGAATTCTCTTTCGTTTTTTATATATTTATATACTTCTTTTGCTGAGACATGTGACAAATATCCTTCAGAGACGATAACTTAAAATTTTTTAAATTTTGTAGCACAGCCATCAAGGTCTAGAAGGATTTCTTTGGGGGAAAGTATTTCATCAGAAGGGGTATGAGAATTCTTTAATGTGAGGATAACACACTGAACTCTTTTCGAATTCGTCAAAGGTGGGTCAGTTGCCAAAAGCAAAGAATCTTGGGATCACTTTTCCTTCATTCGCACTACGAAGTCTTAAGTTGTGGTGGTGATAACGATGACCATGTGTTCAATTTCAGCAACTCGAGCTAGCAAGTCAGGTGCGATTCTGGCCATGGTATTGTTGGCAAAGTCACAACTAGGAAAAAAGTGTACAACGTAGGAGCTGTTGTTTCCTTGTTCCGAGGATTCAGCTGATCCAGTCACGTTGACAATTCCAGCAGCCGACTTTAGTTGAAGATAAGTGATAAAATGGGATCTTAGATGTCGAGACTGTTCTTCTACATCATTAGCGTCTTTACCGCAAGGCAAGGCCAATAAGATGCAATGCTCACGTTCCTGAGACATTTTATGGTGCACTCCTTCGAGATGATTTGGCTCCAGTCTCATACGTTGCCAAATGCGAAGAGTCGGCATGCTAGGTGGAAGATCTGGAACGAGTACAGTGGGTGGTAGAGAGGATCTGGCTAGATCTTTGCAACCAGAAACATAATGGAATTGTACTGTTGCACTTTCTGTCTTCATTCCAAGATAGCCTTGCCATACCACGGGATAAGCTTCTAGATTTTGCACAGTGAATTCTGTTGGACCAGACAATGGACCAGAAGCTGCTGAAGTAGATTGATCAGCATTATTTGTAGTAGACTGATAGCTTGAGTTAGATGCTGGCCTTGGCTGTTGGTAAGGAAACGATGGATTGCCTGCATTGTCTGGAGTTTGAAGATCTCGAACATGAGGATGTGTAAGGTAACTACCTTGACGCGAATGAGCTGGTGGTGGCTCATTTTGTCTGTGATAAACATCGACTCCAGGCACTCCTGTGGCTGCAGCCACTGCACGATATGTCTCAATGAGTCCTTGTTGATCGGCAGGTCGTTTTAGTCTATCTTGAATGGCCTTTTGTGACAGCTGAAGGGCAAGGTGCTCAGGATGGCCTCGACTGATATAGAACTGATACAATTGTTCAGATGCTTCTTGAAGTCGCATCACAGCAATCTGATCTGGAGTCAAGTGTGTTGCAGAAGTTTGCTGGTTGACCGTGGCTGAATGAGTTAAAAGTCCACCCTGGAAAGACAGTTTGTTTTCTTCTTTTGAGGCATCAATGTCGGGTCGATGAGTTAGAGAAGGCTGTTGCAAATGCTGCTGTTGCTGCTGTAAGATTCCAGTGTACAGCTCTCTTTGTTTCATCAATTCTTTTGCTTGCTGCTGCTGTTGATGCGCAATCATGGCCTCAACTTCCAATTCTTCTTTCTTCCGGAATTCAACAATGTCAGATGATTGCATGGGAAGAGGATGCTGTGGAAGTCTTGCTGACGTAGCTGAAGACGTGGATACTGAATTTCTGGGTAACGGGTGATTGGGCAAAACTGGCATTGGTGATGCCACAGTTCTTGTTGTTGCAGCAGTTAGAGGAATAGGCTGAGTTGGAAGGCTAACGGTGGTTGGTGGCGCTGATGCCAAAGCATTAGCCTCAAGCATGACTTGCTTTGGTTTCCTGATTTCATTTGGTGGAATAGGCTGAGTCGGCAGCTGAACAGATATGGCGGTAGAAGTAGTAGCTGGAAGTGCTGGAGGCTGAGAGGCAACAGACTGTGATCGCTGATGAGGTGAAAAATGTCGTTGAGTCAAGAGTGTTTGTTGCGGTACCGAAACAGAAATCGATCCTAAAGCGACTGAAGGTTGTTGTTTTATAGTAACTGACGCTAAATTTGTAGAAGATGAAGTTGTTGTCTTGACGATCGACAATAGTCCATCGCTGCTTGGATGATAATGCAACTCTTCAGAGCTTCCACTATAGGCCTCTTCTTTCTTTGCTTTTTCCAAAATTGCTTTAACTCTCTCTTCTGTCTTAAGATCACTGGTAATTGTATCCTCATTAACATCCTTGGTGCTTTTGCTTCCTGTAAAAACGAAATGAGAAAGAGAATAAGGAAATTTGCATAATGTAGAGCCAATTTGATAGAGAATACCTGTACTCCTTCTTTGCCTTTGAGACGAGGTTCTAGGCGACTTTGTTGCTGGTTTATGCTTTTGATCCTCTGAGGCTGCAAGGTTGAGGTTGAGTGGTTCGTCATCCTTATCCTTGCTCTCGGTGACATCGAAAGAAGATGTAATAGGAGAAGCGGAGGAGTCCTGTTGACTTGCAGATGCTAGTCTAATGAGATCTTTTTTGCCACGATACATTTTGAGATCATGGAGTGTTTGATCAGGTTGTTGTTCAGTATTAGACGTATTTTTCTCCTCCTTTAATTTCTTCTCCTCAGAAGGTGAATGTTTCATTGCCACCAAGGGGCCACTGTCTTCGTCCTTGTCAGGCCAATCAAATATGGAAGCTGCAGTACAAGGTGCTGGTTTCGTTTGTTGCTCGCTTAATGACGTCGATGTTTCTGATTTTCGTCGAGCCACTGCAGCTGCTGTTACTGCAGCAGTGGCTTGCTGCAATGAACCTCTGGCTCCACGACTTCTGCCTCTTCCTCTTCCACGAGGAGCTGTTTGAGCTGAAGGTGCTGTTTCAATCTTATCCTTGCCATGATCTCCAGAGGTTGCACCTCGCCCTCTACCACGGCCCCTTCCACGGCCTCTTGTCGTAATTGCAGCAGCAGGCAAAACGTCTGACTTCGACATGGAATCTGTTTTTCCTCTTCCAACTTTGGTAGCAGCTGTTACACTAGTTTCGCTAGATTTAATAGGCTCTTCTTTTACAGTCATAGGTGTGCTAGATTTTGACTCATTATTCTGAACACCACCCCTGCCTCTACCACGTCCACCACGACTACCTCGACCTCCACGTCCTCCTAAGCCACCCCTGGGGGATTTTTTACTCGGAGATGAATCTGCTTCAGGGCCAGATTCAACCTGTGTTTCAATTTTCTTGTCATCTTTTAATTCTGTACTTAGATCCTTGTCAGTGCTTTCTTTTGTACCTTGAGCATTATTTTTCTCTTTGTCGTCGCGCTTGCTTTGATTTTCTGCAACAGGTTGCTTTGACGACTTCTCTGGGGATCCAAAATTTGAATAATCTTGATATGCATTGCTCTCCAAGTCACTTCCAAGCCCGGCAACAGCCATAGCAGCTTCTTCAGATTCCTTTTCAATTCCAGCGACAGCAGACTGGGCTTCCAAATCTATATCTGCTTCTTCAGTCTGTGCCTCAGATAATGACTGTTCTTGGTTTCCTTTATCATCTACCAACGCTTTATCAAAGGACTCTCCAAGTAATGCAGTGACAGCATTTGCAGTCTCTTCTTGAGAAATGACAGCACGTTTAGTGGCTAATTCTTCTGATGTTGAAGCTTTTCTGGACGTTCTTCCACCTTCTTCACTTATGCCCATGTCATGGCTGGGTTCGTCGTACAAGTCTTTGACTTCTTCTTTGATCTTAACCTCTTCTTTCATCTCGGTTTGTTTTGGTAATTCACTAGTTTCTTGTTTGACTGCATAATCCGGCGAAGAAAAAGTAGTATTATTCCGAGGTGAGAGAATCTTTCTCGAAGGTGAAGGCATCTTGACCTTATTCTTTGCATCCTTGGGTGACAAGAGATTGACATTCTTACTTTTCTCTTCATGTGCATCTGGTTCTACCTTTATCTGCAGCTGATCAAAGAGAGCTTCACTATTTGAAACTTGATTTTTCTCAGTACTCTCGCTGTAATTGGATGAGCTAGACTTCCTTCTAGGCTTGTCCAATTGATGACTTTTGTCTTTATCTCTCTCTTTTTCACCCTTGCTTCTCTTGCGTTTCTTTTCCTTCTTATGATCGTTCGCACTTTTGTTGCTGGGACTTTCATCATTGCTTTCTAAGGAAAGTCCGGACGGATGCCTCTCTCTCACCTCATTCTTTGTTGGCTCAACTGGTTTTGCTAATTTCTCATCTTTTTCAAAGCGAGGCATGTTAGGAGTTGCTGGTCTTGAAGGCCTTTCAGAATCACTATCTGACAAAACGGCAGGAGCATCTTCATCATGACTCTTTCTTTTAGGTTCTCCATTCGACAAGGAATCTTTTCCTACAAACGATTCTTTCTTAGCAGCAGTGCTTCTGGCTTTATTACACTGTGCTTTTTGCTTCTTACTTTTGTTTTCTTCTTCATCGGATGATGATCCGAAAATTGAAGACATAATTCTTTTGTCATTGTCCTGTTTTTCGGTTTTGATTTTGCTTCTTGACTCTTGTTTGCTGCTGCTTTTTTCATTAGATTTCTTGCTCTCTGATGATTTTCCTACAGGTTTTGAAGTAGATATTGGAGCTGTCTTCTTTTTTGATTTCTTTTCCCTCTTCTTTTCTTCGCCGTCACTTGAAAATAGATTTTGTTTCATGTCAGCTTCACTTTCACTGCTCAGATGTTTCTTTTTCTGTCCAAGAGATGAAGCTACAGATGCTTTTTTGATTGAATTTTGAATAAGTTCAGCATCATCAGCAGAGTCAGAGGAGTCGGGTTCAGTTTTAACTTTGGCCGTAGCAGACATTTTAGGCTTGATTGTGGTTTTCTTTGGCCTTGTCTCTTCTTCCTCATCCTCATCATCTTCATCATCGTCTTCATCCTCATCATCCTTTTCTTTACTACTGCTGTCTTCATCAGAGCTTGAAAACGAGATTCTTGACTTGGATTTATTAGGAGAAGACTTAGCCCCTCTCCTGACAGATTTTTGTTGCTTTCTCACGCCATCATTTTCTGACTCGTCGCTAGATTCTAGTGAAGAGACAGTCTTACGCCTAGCAGTTTTGGATGTTTTTACGGAAGAAATCTTGCTGGTTTTCTTAACATGCTCATCATCATTTGAATCAGACTCATCACTATCAAAAACTCTGCTTTGAGAGCGAGCTTTTTTAGTAGCTGGTTTCCCAGAACGAGGTTTATCCTCTACATCTTCTTCAGAGGAGCTGGAAAGAAGTCTCTTTGTCTTATTTTTCTTTGCAGACTTACTCTTCGAGCTGGTCTTTTCATTTTCAGATTCGTCACTGCTGTCCTGATCGATCTTATCCCTTGATTTTTTCCTGCTTTCCCGGTTAGTTTGTTTCTTTTTGCTAAACCTAGCAAAAAGAGCCTCCTGTTGTTTCTTAATGGCTTCCATAGTTGTTTGCCCTCGTCGAGATTTCACCTTGTCATACATCGAGAAATAAACTGGGTTGTCAAGATCAATGATGGGGTCATCAAAGATGGAATGTTTCTTTTCCCTCCCATCAGAACGATCGGAAAATTCACTTTCTTCAGAGTCTGATACAGTCGTCTGCTTTCTCTTACTGGAGGACTGCTCAGATTTTTTGCTGGATAGGTGTTGATTTTGAGCCTTGCCATCACTTTTCGAGCCTTTATCTTTAACCTTTTTCTCTGATGTTCTCTTGGAAGTTTCTTCATCAGAAGAGTTGGATGATGATTTTTTCTCTTTCCTATCCTTGTCTTTGATACTAGTTTTCTTTGTCTTTTCTTTATTCTTTGAATTTGAGGAACTGATTTGACTGGTCTGAGACTTTTTCGGTTCCTTCTCTTTTTCTTTGTCTCTATCCTTGTCTTTGTCCTTTTCTTTGTGAGAATGACTCTTAATTTTCGATAAAGGATTTTTAGATGAAGACTTTAGGTTTTTGGATTTTGAAGCTTCTTCTTGACCTCCAGCACTTGAACTTTCTTTTTTGGACTTCGAAGTGCGCTCGCCTTTCGAATCTTGCAGCAATCGAGATTCTAATTTGGACTTTTTACTATCTGGCTCTGTCTCTTCATCAGCTTTAACTTTGGCAACTTTATTGGGAACACCACTTGTATCGTCGTGTGAACTTAATCGTCGTTTCATTGACGTCTTATCCTTGTCTTTTTCTTTTTCTTTCTCTCTCTCTTTTTTCTCCTTTTCTTTATCTTTATCCCTGTCTCTTTCTTTGTCCTTATGATGGCGATGTTTCTCTTTCTTACTTTCTTTGTCTTTTCTTGCCTCAACAGAACCTTCACTATCTTTTCGACTGGTTTCTCTCTTCAGATCTTTTTTCAAATGAGTTGGAATGGTATCTGTACCCTGGAGGAAACCTTCAAGTTCCTTATTCTGCTTTTCCTTAATTTTCTTATGAGCATCACTTTTATGATGATAGTTGCTAGATTTGCGCTCTTTATCTTTATGATGGTGGTGGTGGTGATGGCCATGATGGTGATGATGCTTTTTTCCATCTTTGTCTGAGGTTAGAGCCTTAGAATCTTTTTGCTTTATGTCGTGTTTTGTTTTTACAGAGTGAATGATGGTTGTAGCAGGAGCAAAGAGTTCTTCATCAAATTTTTCTAAAATTTTGTGAGGCTTGGAAAGTCCAGTAACTGTTTCAACGTCCTTCTTTAGAGGTTTTGCTGGATCGCGAGATATGATCGAGCTGGAATTACTCTTAGTCATATCAATCTCTTTAGTTGTTGAAGAAACAAAAGCACCGTCTTCATCGACACCATTTAAAATTTGATTAGGCATACTCGATGAAATTTCAGGATAAGAGGAGCTCACAGGAGATATCTGAGTTTTTGCACTACCCAAATCCTTGCTGGCCTTGTTATCTCCTTGCTCTGTAACAGCAGAGTACGAAGAGGATGCAATAGTGCTCCCAGACTTTGAGACACAATCATCAGAGTTGTTTACAATTTCACTTGATTTGGGACTTGATGTGGTGCTACTGGCTTCTGTTTTCTCAACTCCAGAAACTGATACAGCACTCAGAGCCGTGGAGTCATTTGAAGCTTTAGAAGTGCTTGTTGTAACAGTTCTTGTGGCAGATGTGGTACTCAAAGTTGTCCTTCGAGCAGTTGTTGGTACTGCAGCCGTTGACTTTATTGTTGGGGTTACAGTAGCCGATGGCTTTGTAGAAACGGCTCTTTGCTTGTGATCCACTAAAGGCTTGATCGGTGTTGTTGTTGTTGACGCACCAACCACACTTGGCAGGGGACAATTTTGTTGTTGCTGAGGAGATGGATGAGACAGAGGTTTAACTTGCCCAACAGCGGGTTTCTTATCATGAGTGTGAGAGTGAGACAGAGCAGGGGATGTCGTAACTTCAGCTTTTACAGAAGGCAACGGCCTGCTGCTTAGGCTTACAAGCTGATTTGATTTTGTCTCGCTAGTCGACACCACTGAAACTGAGGAATGAACCAGAGATGGTGCTGGTTTTGATATCAGGGAGTTATTCAGCATTAGCTTGCTTTTAACATCACTTCCTTCGTCAACTTTCGACTCTGATAAATTTGTCTGAACAAAGTTCTTGCTTTGCAAATCATTTTGAACAGGTAGAGTCTCTGTCATTGCTTTAGGGCTTTCATGTAAGATTGGAACTTCACTTGGTTCAGTTTTGATAACTAACATTTCATCAGGTTTTTCACACTTCAAAGTTGTAATTGACGGAGAGGGGTTGGTTGCGCTAGTCGTACTGGTTGAGACTACCGAAGAAGGTTTGCTGAAGATTTGTGGATTTGAGGTTGTTGGAGTTGAGGTGTCAGTTCCTGCTGATGCAGAGGTTGTATAGCTGCCACCGGCGAAATTTAGTGATCCTATTCCCAACGAAGTCAAGTTTAGTTTTGGCTCCATGTCTTGAGTCTTCGAAGCATCCAGCCTTTTGGAGTCTTCATCAAAGACACTTTTTCTTGAAAGTAATTTTTGTACGATCTCAGATGGCTGTGATGGCTTTATGTCAAAGCCTAACTTGTTGACTAGACCTGCTGGTGCACTGTTTGGCGTCGAGAGACTTGAGAGTGATGAATTTGGAACTGCTGAACTTACTTGCTTTGTTGAACCTGACCATTTTTCATATTTTTCATCCAAAGCTTTCAGTCGCTCCTCCAAAGACAAACAAGTTACATCATTGCTCTCTTTATCCGAGTCTGATGTCTCTGATGTATCATTTTTCAAAGTACTTGCTTGCTTGGTAGGAGATCGAGGCCCAGATGAAGATAATGTGTGACGATTTGGAGCAACCTGAAGGAGACCAAGTCTTGGATCATGAGGTTTTCCACTTTTGGATTCACTGGTTGATAAAAACGAATGCGAAGGATGGCGATTCGAAAAAGGTGGAGCTGAACAAGGGGCAGCAGGTGACTTAAGTACCGGTGGTGATTTTAAACCCGGAGACTTTAATCTAGGATCGCGATCCTTTTTAGATGAGGTAGCTGAGTTGGAATTTGAACTTGAAGAAGTCTTTGGCAAGGATGAACCGAGGACTTGCTTTGCAAAACCGGGAAGAGGTAATGACATGGGCGTGCTTGAGCTCCTAAGGTTCAGGAGTCTGACAGGTCCTGCTGGAGTGGAGGTTTCACTATTTTCGGGCTTTTCATCGTACAAAGGTGTCCCAGGGCGACTACCACGATCATTTGAGTCGTCATTTGCGCTACTCCTGTTTCTGTGTCCTCTGTAGCCCGGCTTAGGATACAGAGGAATTTCTCTTGGTGAATTGAGATCAAGACCTCCTGAAGAAAGAGGTTCGTCAGGATGAGAGCTTCTGGCTGAATCAGTGGATGGTCTACGCATCTTATGGTCAAATTCATGACTGTTGGGAACCTTAACGGTGAGATTTCTCAAATGACTCTTTCTTAATGACAGGGTAGGAGGATCTTCGCCCACTGTAGACGTGTTACTCCCAGTCGAGCCCCTTTCTTCACTACTTAGTCCAGAATCTACTCCAGTGGGACGTCTTGATTTGCCGCCATTCGCTGTGCAACTTTTCTCGTCATCACCAGAGCTGTCCAAATCAGTCTTGCTCAAAAACTTTTCACGAGTCTTGGATGCTCTGAGGCTTTCGTGAACACCGAAACGACTCCTATTTTCTTTGTTGCGGTTCAAAGAATCTCGTAAGTCTCCAAGTCCTTCAAAGAAAGAACCACTGTTTCCAGTAGCCCCAACAGCACCATTTCCACTATGGGGAGATGAATGATCGACACGGGGTTTGAACAGAGGTGAAGTTCGAGAATTATGGTTCCATTCATCACCACTAGCCCTAAAAATGGAAGAAAGTAAGTTATTAAGAGATATTTAAGAATGTGTAAGAATTGTGAAAAATTTCTCTACGGAAACTTGAAACTTTTCCTTTTAGTTAGCGGAAAATTAGATTTTTCCGACAATGTTTATTAATGAAATATGATAACAGCTAACAAAGGCATCAGGAGAACAATCATCTTAATTTAAGGTCATCTGACTAAAGTCTTCAAGACTGAAACGTCTTATAGAAGAAGCAATTTGCTCTCAGCTAGGGGAGATCATTTCGTCTTTTAGGAACCACAGAAAGGAAAGAACAAATCATTAGCTATGGTTTCTAAAGGTTTTTCCTTCACTTAAAATCTACGAAGCCTTAACGCGCGCTAAAGAAGGCCTAAAGATCTTCAGAAATTTAATTTTTCTTACTTTTCGTCTCCATGATCCTTCTCTGTTGTGTTCCAGAAGTTTCTGGATCGCTCCCGCACGTCAGATCCCGCTTTCTTGCACTGCTCAAAGAAATAGGCTCGACATTCGTGCGAAGCGTAATCTGTCTGCAATCGACTGGTTCCCTTCATTAACACACGACCTCGCATTTCCAACACGGCTCTTTGGGCTTTCAGTGCCTAAAAAAAAAAAAAGAATATAGGTCGTTTCTTCGTAGTACAGTAAATATAATTTTGAAAGCTCATTATATATGTACTGTATAGAAAAAAGAAAGGTTTGACACCATATGTTTCAACCAAAATGGCACAGGCAATGTTGATTAAAGTAAGTCAAGTTTTGTGGAAATTTTTAGAGTAGTTTTGAAAATAATAAAGAATAAACGATATGTATTAGAGAAAATAAGATGTCAAATTTCAATCAACTAACTCCTTCCTCCCTACTCTCTTCACTTTGCGCAATTTCCCTTGAAATCTTTTCAAAGAAAAAGAAAATGAACAATGCATGAAAAATATTGCATCTTCACCCGTTTTTTCTCATAATTATGATGATAAATGTAGGATTTAACTTTATGAGCTTGAGAAACTATATATTTTTCGTTTAATCATGATATTTCCCAACTTCCTAACATAAAAGGCGTATTTAATCTGTACCTGATCAAAATAGATGAGAGCATGTCCTCTACTTCGGTCAATCAGAATGTCTTGAATCTTTCCAAATCTTGCGAATTCAGCGTGCAGCACTTTTTCTGTCACAGCTTCTGGTACTCCCTGACACCAAACACATTTTGTCGGTTGGCTTCTTCCGAATGCTAGTCTCATTTTTGCACCTCCGGCACACTCAAGAGCTTCGCCGTCGAAAGATCGGATAGCCTTAACCACAGACGACACATCCACAAACTGAATAATAGCGTAGCCGAGGTTTTTCTTGAGATCGACATCCAATATCTCACCGCAGGATTCAAACTTTTCTTGCAAATCATTGCTTGTGAGATCGGCCAGATGACTGTTGCTATTTACGATACGTCCAACAACACTTCCGTTGCCATTGCTAGTATTGGCCAATGAGGTAGATGTTGACGAGGAGCCAGCCGCTGAAGATGGGTTGTTGTTGTTATTGTTGCCAAGATTCCCGACAAAAAGTAGACGAGAAGCTCGAGGGTAAAATTCGTCAAGCTCTGCATCTCCAGGTCGAAAATACATTTTTCTAAAATGGAACAAAAATCAATGCAAATTTGAACCTAGCTAATATCTTAAACATACTTTGGGTCATCATAAATGTCTTCTCCTGCAAGAAGGACGTGAGCCTCAGCTCCATTTAGGATTCCAGTAGCATTGCTACTGTTGGCTCGCACGGATTCAAGCATTTTGAGCGCATCTGACATCACCTCGAAGTAGATCACAGCATATCTGCCCGATCTGCCTGATCGGCAGATACGAACCGAAGTTAGAGAGGAAAAGAGAGACTTGTACTCGCGATAGAGAGAATCTTGAATAGAGAGATCTGAAAAAGAGATGGAATTAGCGTAAAATATTAGGTACTTCAAATACTATTCATTTGTCCTCCTAACATATTTTAAACTAATTATTTGCATAAGACCTAATTGAAAAAGAGAGAAACAGCTTTCCTAAAACTCTAAAAACCACTAAGAATGAAAATTCTGAATTCGAACCTACCATTTTGCCTAGCTGGCATGTTCCTTATAAATATTGCACAATTCGTTCTCTCTGTATCATCCACACTTTTTGCAGTGGCCGAAGAGTACACTTTGCCACCCCTTGAGGGTCTACTTGATCTTGATGGTGACCTGGAGGTTGAGGATGCGGATGAGGACCTAGACGAACCAGAATCGTCCGACAATGAACCGGACTCTGAGCTCGAATCAGAGATTGAATTCGAGTCTGGAGAGTCCTTTCTGAGGTCCGACGTCAACCTATGTCCACTTTTCCGTGTATGACTTCGACTTCGATCACTATGTTTGCTGTTGCTTGAAGTTCTGCCATTGTTATGGGCATGATGGTTGTGAAGATGAGATGACGCTGATGATGTTGAGAGGTGATGGTGATGTCGGTGATAGCTTCGAGGATGTCCATTTATTCCAGCAGAGCCTCCACCTGCACTGCCAACAGAGCTGGGACTTCCAGATGCACGGCCAGGGGATTGATCTTTCAGGTACGTTGGATAGTCACTGGATGAGACTCCTGACAGAGGTACACCGCCACGATTACCACTGCCAGATCCTGGCGTTGGAGAGTCTGACCAGGATCCTCTGTAACTTGTCCTGTACATGGAAGACTTATCTTTCAATTCGAACAAAAATTACGTTTTAAAACAATAAACAAAATTAAACATATGTTTTCTTCGATTTTTAAACTATTTAAATGTTTTGCTGTTATAATTTGATTTAAATGTATACCTGTCTGAGGACGCTGGGTAGCTATTTGACTGTCTGTAACCAGATCTAGCTCTAGAGCTTCCGCTTCGACTGAAGTCTCCTGAGTCGTAGCGACCACTTCTACCATAATACCCGTGACTAGAAATGCGTCCACCGTCGTAAGTGTCGAGATCACTTGATAAAGAATAAAATTATGATATTATTGTTACACCAGGACAATATAAACGTTACTTCTAATCATACCCATGAAGCCTACTTTGCAAAGCTGAAGATACTGAATCCGAGGCTGCAGATGCCGTACTTCCTCCTCCGGCACCACCACCTGGGCCGGGTCCTGCTTCGGTAGAGTGTTTTGATGGATCGTAGAACGATGTCATCAGCACTCGATCTTCTAGACTGTGCTCAATGTTGTTAGCCTTGCAAGCCGATGTGATATCCATAAAAGCTACCGTGGCTTCAGGAGGGCCATTGTAGGCAGTCGGAGAGGTACCACTTGGCTTCAGGAGCTTTACACTCTGAACTCGCCCGTACCTGAAACAAATTAAGGTAATATTGAATGTATTGCTCTGCATACGATGGAAATGTATAGAGTATGTTCAAACATTAATTCCAGAATTTTTCTTTGTTTTGAGACATGCTGCATTTCACATCAGGGAATGTTATTCATTTTAATTAAAAGAATGACATTTGGAATCAAAGCCCGGAAACCAATGTGGATCAGGGCCCTTCAGTGGATCAGCTGTATCTCAAAAATGAGAACACGTAACAAAATGTGCACACTGGGAATAAGCTAGCTTTCTGTCATCGACACCTGGGATGTAGAATCTACTTGGCCTAAAAATCATGCATTCTTATGACAGTTCATCAAAACATATGTCAGATTTCGATGATCAAATCTTAAGTGCTCATACTCGATTTTTTTGATGATACTGTAATATTATAGCATTCATCATTTACCTCCATTTAACTGCTTCTACGCAATTAAACTTTGATTACAATAATGACGGATGTCTACTGCATTGCTCCAGTTTCTTTACCCTCTGAACAACACAGCATGATATCATCATTAAAGTGCCAAAAACAATGTCTAAGGAAGAAAAAGGTTAGCGGAAAAAAGCTTTGCTTTATTCTTTAGTACATTCCGAAGAAGGAAGAGACGGATGA
>JAOXNT010108475.1:0-14575 GCA_028565815.1 Cletocamptus dominicanus | reverse complement strand
AGTTATGTTTGAAATGATACACGTGTGTAGGTTGAAAATCAGGTATGGTAATAAAGTTTAAATCAAGTTGGTAAATGCCATGTAAGAGATCAGTAACAAAAGATTGACGATCTTTGATAGCCATAAGGGCTGAGTGAAGATCAAATATTGTCATATCTAATCCTTGTTCCAAAGAATACAAAAAGGTAGTGATATTTCTTTTAACAGGATAAAAGTAATATAGAGAATTCATAAAATAAACAATGTCTTTTTGCATATAATCATTAATATGGTAGAAATCTGTAGAGGAGATAGGATGTGTATTGAGATAGTGAAAGAGGTCAGCATTCAGACGCGGAGTTGTTTCCAAGGCAGTCGTAAGAAGCATTGAAGAGACATCTTCTGGCTTCTGAGGAATGTCATGGAGTTGCGTTTGGGGTGCGACATTTTGAATGGCGAGCTCTGACACAATACTTGTTGCCTGAGAAATACCGTATTGTTCTTTATCAAAAGTAGGCAAAAGAAAGTTATGGGCATAGTAGCCATTAAGAAAAGAAAAGTGAATAAGATCCATCTCTACAAATTCCTAAATAAACAAATAGCACAATAATGACAAATCTTACTTTAGAAAATAGTTAAAGATGTTGGAGAGTTAGAGAGGAGCAAAAATGCTTTTGTGGTTTCTGTTCAATGGTTGAAATCAGAATAAAGTTGAGGGAATTTCAGTAAAGTACTTTTCTTTAATATAATAATAAAGCAAGATTAGGTCATAGAAAAATGAGCGTAAGAGAAATCAATATAGTACATAATAAAAAGTTCTTCAACATGCTATGATGCGCGAGCTAGTTGTAGCAAGACAACGGATGATAGTAGCTGCTCTCACTCCACTTGCCTGTAAGCAGTAGGCACTGACTGCGTAGGTGGAAGTAGTACTAATCTTACACTACAGTCAAATCATCTGGTTGCAGGGACATCAAAGTATATAGAAGGAACTATAGAACTTATGAAATAAGATGAGAATAAAATACATTACATGTTTTTGGGAATTTTGATGTTTTAAATTGTTTTTGTTGATTTTATATTTAAATACAAAGTAGAAAATGATAGTAAAATATAATATTAATATTTTTGAGTTCCAAAAATGGAAATTTTATAGAGTATGTTTTATATTTTTTTTTTCATTTGATTTAATGAATTGCGGAAACAATTATACATTACATAAAATGAAAAGACATAAAAGTGTAGTACAGAAAGAAAAGACAAAGAAGAAGTAAAAGAATTATGATATACAGAAGAGGTAAGAAGGGCTGAAGAATAGAAAATAAATTAAAATTTTGAGATTTGCTTTCAAAGATGTTTGAAAATTTTACAAAATTTGATAATTTATTTCTGAAAAGTGGACGAGAATGAATATATGAAAAGTTCATAGTATCCATAACACATTGAGGAGGAAAAGAAAGGGTACCAAAATGTGTTAAGGAGTGAGATTTTAGGAACGTTCCGGTAGGGGTTGTACAGGTAATGTTAACGAAGTATTTTTGAGTTACATAAAAATACAAAGTACTGTTTGCCAATTGGAAATAAGGGGCAGAGATAGGTTCAAATTGGCATTCAGAAAGGATCCTAGGTTTGTCTTGGAGGTAATAAGAAATGGCACAAGACTTTGTGACATTTGTCTGCAGAGCAAGAGTAGAACACAGGTAGTATGACTTATACGAACAGGACAATAGTGAAGCAAAATCAAAGTAAGCAAAAGAAAAATCTTTGGCTATTCCTACATAAGGACTTTCAAAAACAGGAAGCACAAGTGTATTATTGATATGAAAAGGCACTCTTCGTACATGAAATAGCTGAAGAGTGGAGCGCGTGTCAGTAATGGGGAAAGTTAGGGAAACTGTCATAATGTTTGAGGTTAAAGAGTAGGCAATATGAGCACTGCCAAGGTGAGCCCAAAAGTTGTTTCCTAGAAAAGATTTATGAGCTGGCATTGAATTATACACATAGGTTAACAGTAAACGGAAAAGTTTTTGATTTGGCGCCTTTTGAAATAAATACATGGTGGATAAATCATGGAAGTGATCAATTTCCGATTTAACATCAAAAATCATTTCGTTAAAAATAATCTTTAATGTATCCAACAGTATTTTAGATTCCAAAATATTTGTTTGATACAATAACAAACGTGAAATATTATAGTAGTTCATAAAAACAGCATTGTGGGGCCAAAGGATGGGGAAGCTTGGAAAATCATTCTGAAAATTATTAAAGTAAAGATAAGTTTGGTTGATTTTAAAAGAAAGATGAGTATAAGAAGACAACGGTAAGAAAGATGAGGATGGAATTATTAGAGTCTTATCATTTGGCCAAAGTTTAGTAAAATTTAAAGAATGATTTTGGGGTACATAGGGCAACAAAAGTGATTTATATATATTAATTGTATTAAGCTTGGTTAAACACTGTTGCAAAGAATGTGTGTTGGAGATCATAATGCGTTTCCAAGTGTTGTTTGTGTGGTAGAAAAATTTAAATTTTGAATGAAAAAGAGAGTCAAAAAGAGAAGCGAAATTTTGAGAAAGTGATGCCAAAGTTTGATTAAAATGTAAAAGAATAGAAGTTTGAAGTGAGGTAGTAATTTCTGAAAGAATAGGTAAAGGAAAACATTGACAGATAGCAGGAAGTTTCCTAGTTTGCGTGTCAAGTCGAATATGTCCAGGATGAAACAACGATAAGGATGATTTTGTAACAGTGTAATAAGGAGAAAAGTAGCGTAAATGATCGATACCGTTAAGAAATCCAGGACGTTTTTGTACTGTTTGTGGTGATTTAAGACACAAAATTGCACATTTAGAATTAGGATCATAAGCAAAGAAGCAATCATTGGCAATGTCATAATAAAGTGTGTGATAAAAAGAAGTAGGGGGAACACAAAATTTAACATTTGGATAGAAATGCGTATGTAAACGACCAATCCAGACACAAGAGTGTTTAATGTCAGCTGATAAAACCAATAAATTTAGTTTAGTAATATTATTGTACACTTCAAAAAGGTCACTGTTGCGATATCTACACTGAAAGTAAGCTTGTGGCCAAGTATATCCTGTACGGTACGAGCTTTTGATATAAACACAATTACCATGAAACAGGTGGAATTTGAAAGGACAATAAGGAGTGAAAATGGTTTTGTTGTTAATGTATGAGTCTCTATAAATTGGTTTGTCATTGTTCATAATATAAGGTGAGTCACTGTTAAAATAGTTGAGATGGATTTCATGAAGAGAATAGTTGCTCATAATTTTCAATAGGAAGAATTGAGTTGATGCATCAGGGAGAGAGACTAATGAGCAGTGATTTGGTAGAGCCTGACACTGTTGAAAAGCTGCAGGGTAAGACAGAGGCAGTTCTATCACGTGATAATTTGTTTGGTTAGGGAGGAACGAAAGGCCAGAGGAAGCCTGTCGGAGACTTGGGAAATGCATTTCAAGTAATTTTAAATCGCGATTAATATGTAAGAGTTTCCTGTGTATTACATCTATGTCTGAAGAGAGCTTCACTGTAAAAGTAGAGACATTAAGATATAAGTCATTGAAAGGTTCGTAAAAAGCACTAACAAGGACGAACCAAAAAGTCACATGCAAAAGAAGTATCATTCTCCTGCGTTAAGAAAGTCACGTTTCACCTGTGAACGAGTTTTCATAGAATGCGTTTTCTTAGGAAGATTGTCAATTTGTTTAAAAGTAGAGTAGGGTACTTTTAAATCGTCTGAATTATTGACAAAAGGTTTACAGTGTGCTTTACTTTCACGAATCTCTTGAAGTGTTGCGTCATCAATGAGAACGAGATTGTATTGGCCAACTGTTTTAACAGTGTAAGGGCCTGTGTAACGACCCTCTAATTGAGTGTTTATTCCTTGTTGGTAAGTGTGGCGATGTCTAATGCGAAATACTTTATCACCCACTTGAAAGTCACGAGCTTTTGTGTGTTTGTTTAACTGAGCGGAATTTGAAGTAATTGATTTATCATTATGAAATTGAATGTGTTTATCAATAACAGAGCGAGAAATGCGTTTAAATAAATATTGATTTGGATCTGCTTCAGTTGGTTCATCTGCTTGGTAGACACGAAGAATGTCAAAGCAGTGAGACTGACGGTCAAATCCAAAGAGAGCCATATGCGGAGTTTTACCAAGAGAAGTGTGCACTGAGTTGTTAAGGCCAGCAGTAACAAGAGGCAAGTAATACGGCCAATTCTTTCTGCTGCCAAACTCACGTTGAAAGGTGCTTAAAGCATCTTTACAACGCATAACATTGGCTTCAATTTTACCTGCGGAATTGGGTCTGTAGGGTATGAGCGGTTTGAACATAACACCAAGTGCTTTCATATAGTTTGCAAAGGCACCTTCGTGAAACGATTTTTCATTGTCTGCAGTAATAAACGAAGGAATTTGAAATGGATTTGAATATGCAAAAGTGAAAGCATGAAGAATTTCTGGGGCAGCACGGGATTTCATAGGATAGAACATAGAATAACGAGAATAGGCATCCATAACAATGAGAATGTTTGTGTAGCCCTCGCTAGATGGCGGTAAAGAGACGGCAAAGTCCATAACTATATGTTCTAATGGTAAGAGAATTTGTCTTGATTGACCAAACGGCGGGGGTGGATGAGTATCTTTCGTGACATAAGCACAGAGGCGGCACCTTCTGACAAATTCTTGGCATTTGTCAAGGATATATGGAAAGTAATATTTTTCAGCAATTGTCTTAGATAGGATTGTAGCTTTACGATGAATACCCATAGGGCGAACATGTTCAACATGTAAAACATAAGGAACAAGGAATTGTGGGATGTAAAGTCTAGGAGGAAAAGTATCATCAGTTTTTCGAAAAACTACACCAGAGATAAGTTCATAATTCGAGGCTAAGTTACGAATGTTTTCACGAGTAGAAGAAAGGCGTCTAAATATAAGAGCAATTTGAGGATCATCGCGTTGAGCTCGGATGAAATTGTCTATTGTTAAAACACCATCACGAAAAACAATACTTTTAAAAGTATCTGTTTTAGTGACTAGCTCATTAGGAGGTTCTGCAAAAGGTTCAAAAGTAGTTGGATCTTCTGGTATGTTAGAACCGTCGGGAAATTTTTGGAAGATAGCATTGATTTGTGGATGAGATTCAAAAGAAAACTGAGAACAAGTTTCATAAACATTAGCTTGAAAAACATTAGCGTCCATAGGAGTATAATCCAACAGAGATAAAGAGTTATTGTGAGGATTAGAAGTAAACAAACTTGAATGTGGCACATGTAAAAAGCGTTGAAAGACATGGTGTCCAATATCAAAAGTATTTACTTCAAATGTATGTTGGCAAAAATTTGTAGATAAAGTGTCATGATCTGGAATGGGATGGGGAAAATCAAGAGTGTCTGCATTAATTTTGTTTAAATCTATAACACAGTTAGGACAACATTTTGCTTTAATTTGATGTTTTTCTGATTTAAAGGTTTGAAAGAGTTTTGCTGCTTTTTGTTTACATGCATTGATACGAGCTTGATCATGTGAAATTTCCGTAAAATTATGCGTGAGCAACGATTTTACTTCCTCGGGAGGATAGAATGATTTGACAGTCATTGTGTTTACTTTAGATTCAATTTCAGCAGGTTTACGAGCTTTAAATTTATCTGTATTAAGGTAAGACATGTATGGACGAGACATAAAGTCAGCAAGATTGTCTGTTCCTTTACAGTGTTTGAAAGCTAAATCGAAACCAGAAAGATACATAGCGAGACGATATGTTAAGCTATTATCAATTTTGGCTTCAGAGATGTACAGAAGAGCTTTACAATCAGTGTAAACAATTACATGATAATCTAAAATGTATTGGATGTAGCGATTAGTAGCATAAATGACTGCATAAAATTCTTTCATGTACATGCTCCAATTTAGGTTCTTTTCATGAAATTCTCCTGAAAAGAGACTAACAGTTCGCTCTTCTCCGGTACTAGTGACATTAATTAAAACCATGCCATAAAAGAAGTAACTGGCATCACAGTAAAGTTTAAAATAAGCACCAGGAGATAAATCAGGAAAGTAATTTACAATTGCAGTAGAGAGCATTGCTTTGGCACGGACAAAGTGTTCAGTACGTTCTTTAGTCCAGCGAAGTGTAGGAAACTTTTTCTTTTCACGGAATGCAGCACGTAATTCATGCAAATAAATTGCCAAGCCCGGAAGATGTTCAGCAAAATATGTCAGAGACATAAGAAAACTATTTAAACCCGTATAATTTAAAGGAATAGGAAAATTTTGCAGACCTTGAATTTTGGATTCTGGGATTTGTTTGCAACGATTTACTTTATCAATAATAAAGCCAAGAAAGAGTAACTTTGTTGCAGAAACACAAACTTTTGAAGGAGCAATAGAAAGACCGTTTTTGTCAACAATTTCAACAATAGTTCGGAAAAGTTCAACCAGTTCATCATCAGACATTCCGTATAGAAGAATATCATCTAACCAAGAAGCAATATTTGAAATATTACCGAAAAGTTTATTCATAAGACTGTTCCAGGACCAAACTGCCGATTTTTCACCCTGTATTACACGAATAAAACTAATAGAATCTTGTGTTTGTTTATAGCTATACATGCCATAGTACTCTTTTGTAAAGTCAGAAACGGGCATGTGAAAATATGCATTATTTAGATCAACTGACCAAATTTTCTTCATAGTGAAGAATCGATAAAATAACTGCTGAGGGCTGCCCATACGAGCAACTTTGTTAGTTGTTTTGATAACTTTATTTAATAAAATTAAATCACAGCAAAGACGAATTTTTCCATTCGGTTTTGCAACTGGGACAAAATTACTATAATGTTTTCTCTCAGGACCTCGAACCATTACATTATAATCAATAAGATTTTCAATACCTTCAGCAACTTTTGAAAGGGTTTTATATTGAAAGGCTCTTGCTCGGGGCAACTGGGGTTGACCAGCAAGTTCAATATGATGTTCATAAGAAGTACATTTGCGAATATCCATTGGGAAATGAGAAAATGCCTGTCTATGTTTAAGAAAGATGGGTATTAATTTGGCTTTGATAGCATCACTTACATCACTTAAATCAAACATATTCAAAAATTGTTCTTCAGTAAAATCGTTTTTAGTAAGAATTTTTGGTTGTTTATCTTGAGATGGAACGAAAAAGTCACGTAATTGCGCGTCATGACTTTGTTCTAGATTTGGATGAAGTTCATGAATTTCTTGAGGAATTTCAATTTTGTGATCTTCGTTACGAAAAGATTCAATAAAATTTTCATTAGAAATTATTTCCATTGAGCTGAGCTCAGAATCTAGCACATATTGAGCCAGTTCAACTTTTGCACAAAGGCTACCTTTTGGGCAAATAAGAGGAACAGAGCTATAATTTGTGAGAGATATGGAAATAGAATTTTGATCATCAACAAATGTTTCCTGAGAAAGGACATGAGGAACTGGAGATGTGTTAAATTCACCAAAAAGAGAACATTCATGATTAAAATTTTCAACAACTACTGATTTATTTAAGAAAAGATCTTTAGTTAAAGAGCAAGCAATAGTTGCAGTTTCTTGAGGGTAAAGAAATAAATCGTGTTGAAGAAGAGCGCCTACATGATGGTTGGTCATAAAATAAAAAGGGATTGTTTTATGCATTAATGGGCCAAGTGGATCAAGAGGAAGTTTATAATCTACAGGATATTTTAAAAAGAGTTCTTCACAGTTGGCTCCGTACATAAAAGCAGGATTTCCAATGAGGTCTGAACCAATATAGAAATCATCTTTGATATTTGTAGCAATGAAAACTTTATGTTTGAAAAGAAGTGGATGCTTGTCTGTTGGGCCTGACTTAAGTTGTATTAATAGATCAAGTTTGCCAATTAGTTTGGAATTGGATGTACCATTGGCAACCATTAAAGAGTGGTTACATTTTTCCAAGCCATCTTTAATATGGTCAGGGAAAGCATTAAAGACATGCTCTGCAAGAAAGCAATCCGTACAGCCCTGATCATAGAGAGCAAAAAGATCAATGATTTGTGTTTCACCAAGGAGAAGTTGTAAATGCAAATGTGGTAAAGATTGAAGTTGAGGCATGTTGGGAAGGTCATATGATGATGGTAAAGGTTCAAGTTGTTCGTCTGGTTCACATGAGGTACTGTTTATTTCATATGGAAAGTAATGTAAGGCATTGAGAGAAAGAGGTGGTGGTTGAGCTTTGCGATAAGTTAATTTTACAGTTACAGGGTCTTTAGTGTCATTAAAACGATTTGAGGAAGAAAGTGGTGTTTGTGTATAAAATTCTGGGAAAATGTCATTATCTTGTGACGATAAATGAGTAAAGTCAGCAGAGAAATCAGGGTGATTTTCAGTATGATCTGGATTATAGCTATTATCAGAAGATTCATGTTCATACAAATAGGTAGGAGGGGAAGAAGAAGAAGGAGTTGGTACAATCGATTGCGGATTCGATTGGACTGTAGTAAGGGAAGAAGGAAAAGAAGAAATCATAGAAGAGGGCTGAAGAGGATGAGTGTTCAAATGTGATACAGGTGTATCCTCAGCAGTAGAAGAGGGGGAAAATTGCGAAGAAAAAGAAGAGTTCTTATGTGGAGGAGAAGGAGTGGATGGTTGCAAACCATCAGATGGTTTTAGGTGATTAAAAGAAGCTGTAGAAGCAGGGAAAGAGGATGAGCTATTTGTAGTAGGTGTAGCAGCACGAGAAGAAGGTGAATTTTCTTGAGACGGAAGAAATGAGTTAAAGTAGTAGTGACAAAAACTCAAAAGTTCCAACTGCAGTTTGGTTCGAAATTGCTATTCAGTTGCACGACGTTGTTTGCATTCATGAGGGTAATGTTTAGCATCAATATCAAGAGCGAGACATATAGAGCAACCATGAGGGTTATGCAACTTGTAAACCATGCAATCGTAGGTAGAATGATCAGAATTAGCAAAGAAGTCTGAAGCGGCCTTTTTAGAGGTACCACAACGAGCACAGAAGAGATCTTTGCGGACCTTATTGTGACCATAATAAGGACGTTTATATGGTGGTGGTTTATTAGGAGGCACGTCATACTGAGCAGATTTATTGCGATAATGTGGTGAATAGTTAGTAGACTTCTGTGAAGGAGGATATGGTTTTGGAGAAGAATAATAACCTGAAGATGATTGCGAAAGTTGATGCGGATGTGAATTTTTACGGAAAGATGATTGATTATTATATGCCTGACCGGGTCGATATTGGCTTTGAGTGGTGCGATTGTAATCAAAATTACGAGAGGAAGCAGAAGAAGTAGAAGAATATCTTTGTTGTGAGTCATGTCTGAGGTCCTGTCTTTGCTCTTTTGAATATGGTTTGGAATCTGGTTTATTATGGTTAGGGTTAAAATTACGAAAGGGAGAAGAACGAGAATTCCAAGAAGAAGTATTTGGGGAACGATAAGATTGCGAACGCTCAGAAGGTGGACGGTAGTTATTGTCTTTGCGAGATGGTTGATCACGATGGTTTTGCGAATTGTAGTAAGAAGGTCTATTACCAGTGGCTTTCACAGGATCGATATGCTCACGAATAGAGGATTTATCTACATGTCGAAGATAAGGTTTGGAATTGCGAATTTTAGGCCTCTTGACAGCAGTATTGTTCTCTTGAGAAGAGGAAATAGAAGAAGTATTGTTCTCAGGAGGAAGGAGTTCAGAGGAATGAATTTCATGATCTGAATCAGGTGAAACAAAATCCGTTTCTTCGTATGCAGGAAGATGAGAAATTTCTTTGTTAGGGATACAAGCATGATATCGTTCTAGTTGAAGAGCTTTATCAAGAAGTTCATCATAAGTAAAAGAACGGCCACTCTCCAATTGATAATTCTTCCATTTTATCAAATGAGATTTGGCTGGCTCTTGAACAAATTTCTGAACGACTTGAGAAAGATGTCTAGGAGTATCATAATGTTTTTCGTTCTCAGGAAGATGGTTGTCAGCACGACGAGCTGGTAGTTGGTATCGTTTCATGCAAATATTAATAGGTTCATTAGGAGTACGAACAAAATTGCGTAACTGAAGTTTAAGAGTAGAAAGTGTTTCAGGAATGTGATACACTTCATAAAACCAGTTGATAATATAAGGAAAGTCTTCCTTATTCATCTGAGAAAGTTCAGTAAGCAATTGACCGTTAAAGAGGATGGAAAGAGCTGCTTTATAATCATTATAATCAAAATCTTCACGTTGGCCGTAGGTGTATAGGCGGTTACAGAAAGATTTGATATTATGCTTATTGTCATCATTAAGTTCACCTACAGCTGTTTTAAGTTCTTTATAATCAAGTGAAGTAGTACCTTGACCTGGTGGGGGTAAAGCAAGAGAATCATGTTTATTTGCGTTAATTTGATTACAACTTTTCTGTTTATCGAGAATGGAGCGATAATATGTTTCACGTGATTTAGTTTGAGCAACAACATTGTTAAGTAGTTCGGAAAAAGAGGCTTTATCTTCTGCACTGCCACTTTTCTCAACAGCTGGCTTAAGGAGGTCTGAACAAGCAACTGCGAGTTGTGACAGCTGATGCAAAAATTCAGCATTCCTAATTTCCTCATTCAACACTGAGTTATAATCACGTATTTCATCCATTGTGTACTGTTACAAAGCAATATAATATTTTATAAATGATTGTAATAAACGGTATCAATAACAAACACTTAACACAAGTAACACTTATGATTAGCTTTATTTATAAGAGTCTTTGATTTCAATAAAACATAAACAAGTTGGTAGGAAAGATTTTATGTTTTATTGATATGCACCTGACAGTGCAAAGCTGTTCTGCAAGAAGTAACGAGAAAAGATTAATTGTGTGTTGTAGAATTACAAAAGGAGAAATCAATATTGATTAAAGAGAAAAGAAGAAGTAAATGCTGCAGCAAAA
The DNA here is from genome assembly GCA_028565815.1 of Cletocamptus dominicanus. Lineage (NCBI taxonomy): Eukaryota > Metazoa > Arthropoda > Copepoda > Harpacticoida > Cletodidae > Cletocamptus > Cletocamptus dominicanus. The sequence continues at coordinate 3,653 of JAOXNT010108475.1, read as the reverse complement.
GTGCCGAGAACCACTGAATGGTTTATGAATGGTTGGGGAAATGGTTTGTAAAGGGAAGGGGAAAAACCAATGGTTCTTGAGTTTCTTAGATCCTAAAAGGAACTGCTCTACTCGGCTCAGAGCAGCTAGTCTCGGCTTCTTTCCTTCGAAGATACTCTCACGAAAGAAAGAACCCCTTGAGAGGAAGGCTATGATTCCGGGAGCATGAAAGTGGTAGTCTAGGATAGAAGAAACTGTCTCAACCCAAAGCAGGTTCCTACTTCCTCAAAAGGAGTACCTGTTTGACTAACTAAGAACTCAGAGGGAATTTAGAGAAGCAAAAGATATCCTTTCATTCAATCATATTTATTTCAATCACACATTAATCTTATTTATAAATAGAACAATGCAAGAATCAAAAGAAGCATTCATAAATAAAGCGATCATTCATAACACTTATTCTGAGTAAATCACCTAAGTTAACTGCCTATCTCTTTTGAGAAAGGAAGAGGACTTAACTTTTACTGAACTGTAACAGAACAGTACTAACTGAAGAGGCAAGAGCTCAAAGCTATTTATAGATAAGGGGAAAAAGGGTGCGGTTTTACTAAATAAGAGAGAGAAGACCTTCTCAGTCCAAAAATAGGAGAGGAAGGAAAAGCACGTAAAAGCAGCGCTCAGGCACTTGTCTGTTTTTGCGCACTTGTTGATTCCTCGCCTGAAAAAGAGCGGCTTTCAAATGTGTCGCCTCTCATTTTCTAGCGCAAAACCCCAGCGCACAAAAACATCGCCTCAGCGCACAAAAACATCGCTTCACTTAGAAGGATTTTAAAAAGAAGGAAACATTCAAGAGCTGTAAGTAAGCTCGCATTAAAGACATTTTGAAAAGGAAGGCAAAATTCATTTAATGCAAAGATTTTGAGCTTACAGCTATGGGCAGTCGGGGAAAATTTCGAAGAAATTTAAAGTATGACAAAACAGCGAATTGAATGTTTACCGAAGAAGAAATAAATATTAAATTCCTAGTTGGTTTTGGCTGTTACAGGGGCATAGAGAGAAAAATTTTAGCAATAAAATTTTGAAGAAGAGGAAGTTGAAATTAGGTGATTCACAACTTAAAACTAAAGTAAAATATAATAATGAAATTAAAGCTATATATACAGACATCATTAAAATATTTTGAGAGAATTAGAAACTGAGGTTAATTAAATATCAATTTGTTCATCTTCTTCATCTTCTTGTTCTTCGTCATCAGATGAGTTTTGTGGTTGAGTGGGTTGAGTTGGTTGATGGGTACGCCAGCGATGGAGGTTATTGATGGTACCTACTGGTAAGCAATTACCAGATTTGGCCATTACGTCTTGATATGGTATATCAAGATAGTTGTCATGTTTTGTATTTGACACATTTGACAAGTATTGAGGTACTGGGTATGTACGTTGAAATAGTGCCCGTCCCAAAGTTTTGACCATGATGCGTTGATAACGAGTAACATATGTAGAGGGGACAATTAAGAAGGGTCCATATTGGCATATATCATGGAAGGTGAAATAATCGGACAAGTATTCATGGACAAGTTCTTCTTTAGTCTTAATAAGTCTATGGCGGTTGTCACGTTTCACTAAATCATATTCAGCAGCAGTGTAGAGTTCCAGGAAATTTGTGAACTTGTTTTTGGTTACATAGATTTTGATTTCAAGTTGATGAATCCAAGAGGTAGATTCAAGAGAAGCAGTAGGCTGTTCAACATTGACAGGTAGGATGGCTTGCGTCATTGTTGTAGAAGGACGAGAAGTAGATTGTTGATCGGTAGAAGAGGAAGTGTTGGAGTAAGGTACTGAATATACATTATAGTCTAGTTGTCTGAAGAACATTACTTTACTATTTGTGGTAACTTGACGAATAAGCTCTTTATGTTCTGGGGTGGAAAGATTATTTCTGAAAGCAACGATATTGTTTATGATGTCAGGTGTTGCAGAAGGGGCTTCAGAAGCAACGACAGCAGGGTCATGCAATTTCCGATTAGTAAGGTGAAGTGGTTGTTCCAAGAGCGGCACACAGATTTTATGGAGTTTAGGCGGTAAATCAGGAAGAGTGTTTTGTTGGATTTTATCAAAATCTGCTGAAAGAGCTGATTGATATGAGACTGGCTTGATGTATAAGGACGTATGACTGTCCTTAAAAGATTCCATAAGAAGTGAAAGAGCACCTTGCAATTGAGTCTTATGTTCAGACAAAGCTGAAGACACTACATTATGTACTTGCGTAAGAAGTTGGTCGGAGTACACTATAGATGGTTGCACAGGTGGTATCGAAGATGGTTGGGATGAAGGGGTAGGAGAGTTAGGTACAGTGGGTGGAGGGGAAGAGGGTAAAGGAGAGTGAAGTTTTGGAGTTTCAAGTTCAGTCTGAGAGGGGTGTTGTGGAAAGGGTTGAGGGAGGCGAGGTGACTTAGGCGGACAAGAAGATGCGTAAGGATAGGAACGTTTAAGTCTATTTTGAGCATTTTGCATGTCTTGAGTAGATGCAGGGAAATAATTCTGTAGACGGGTTTGCAGCGGTTCCGCAACACTTGAGCCAATAGGAAGTACATTTAGGTAGGATAAAGCTGTTTGGCGTGCATTATAAAGTTCATCAGTTTCATGAGGCAGCTTACTGCTGTAAAGTAGATGTGGACTTCTAGATTTAAAAAGGTCAGCCATAGTTGGAAAAGGTTGTACACTCACACTGTCTTGCACAGGAATATAACCATGTTGTAATGAAACACATATTATATCAAGAAAAGCAGATTCCTTCGTTATGTGGTATTGATGTGATTCCACAAATGCAGTCTCTAAACAAGAATTCAAGTCAAAGGATGAAGATTCCGACTCTGTGTTTACTGCCACATAAGCATTGAGCGGGAAGGCAATTGTTGAAAACGGAAAAAAGATCCAGCGAGAAGCAAAGGTTTTGAAGGAATCGGCGACACGGGCATGTTTGATTGCAGTGCACGTAACGTGTAAACGGAGGGTGTTAATTGGGACAACATGACCAAGTTGACAGACGGTGTAATGGTAGGATTTGTCATCTAAGGTTTTGCATAAATGGGAGTAACACTGTTTCATATGGGTACCAAAAGCAGGGATGTTCGGAGTCGTAATGTTGACGTAATAGTTATGACAAAGAGGGCATTGGAGGCGTACATAGTTCTTGAATTTTTGAGTGAAGTGGATGAGGTATTGTAAGGACATGGTGACTGGAAGAGATGTAGAAGAAGAATGGACAAAGCAGTTTCAATTATGTAAATTTGAATAATTAATAGTTAAGTATTTATTTGTTAAATGCAAAATTAGGTTTTGGAAGAAGGAGGAGAAAAATGACATTTCTGATTGATATACTGTTTTAAACAATACAGCCATACGCGAGTTTACATGAAATAATTCCCAAGGGAACAACATTAAATTTTGCGTTGCAAGGTTAAGAGATTCAGTGAGTTTTGGGTAAGCTAGTAAGTGATGAAAAACACTAAAGAATTGAGATGTTAAGTAATGTTTGAAATGATACACGCGTGTAGGTTGAAAATCTGGTATGGCAATAAAGCTTAAATCTAATTGATAAATGCCATGTAAGAAATCATTAACAAAATATTGGCGATCTTTGATGGCCATAAGGGCTGCGTGAAGATCAAAAAG
>JAOXNT010108364.1:0-11088 GCA_028565815.1 Cletocamptus dominicanus | reverse complement strand
TGCTTAAGTTACATGGAGTACAGTAGAGTTAAGTATATGAAGGTTGAGTTAAATGAGGGTTGAGTTAAATGAGGGTTGAGTTAAATGAGGGTTAGGGTACATGAGAGTTCAGTAAAGTGAGGGAAGATAAAGAGTGTCAATTTATGTAGTAAAATCAGTGACCAATTTGTGAAACATAACTTATGTTCTTGCTAGATCCCATGGTGCCCCCACAGTTTGAAAGAAATCAGATGAAAAGTAGAGATAAACAAGTGCGCTTGATGTGCCAGGTCACATGACCCCATACAAAGACTTTCCAGGGCCTTAGCAACTGTTATGCTACTTGCCATTTTCCAATTTAGGGTTTGCAGAAAATAAATGTTGATGCAGATGCTCGAAATTTGGCACATGGCAAGAAGACAAAAAACAAATAGGACCATTTTTCTTTTCTTTGAGATCGGTCCATCGGTGGCAGGGGTAGGGACTTTTTAAAAATTCAGTGGCCATTGCGCCCCACTCCCAACTGACAGCCGCTAGGTACCTGCAACTTCTTTGTTGTGCTTTTTGGAATGTCTTCTACGATTGCTTTTTTATACTTGACCCTCATAGCCAGCGCTGTTTTTGCAAATAACTTCATTTTATTGAGGTGGTCTTCAAGCAGAGGTGTATTGCTTATTGACAATTTTATTTCATAGAATTTTTATTTTTTCCGTTATTGAAAATGGCTATTGAGATGTGTATAATAATTTTTGAATAATTTATCCTCAGATGTCATCATGGGGTTTTCAAGCCTTCTTACACATTTCAGCACACTGTTGATTGGTTTAGGAACTCTCAAACTACACTTTTATTCTTTTCTTGCCTTCAGGCCAGTTTGCAATCAAATTGAGGTCCAAATTCAATTGTTGTAAGAACAAGAGTAGAATAAATTTTATTTCAGAATGAAAATGACTAGATTATAAAATACAAGTACATTGTAGGAAATACATTCATGAGCAGTCTGAATGTTCTCAATAAGACAATTAAGAGCACAAGAGAGATTTGTAAGGGTTGCCATTAGTTGGATACTCAACACCTCCTCCCAAGATCTGTAGTGGATTGCATGAAGAAATAAAGGATTTCAAAATCTTAATGGTGTAGTGGTCCTCAGTGATGAATCAGAGCAAGGAGTAATGTTAGAAAACAAGATTTTGTTGTTGCTAGAATGAAACAAATTTCAATCATAATAAACTTTTTCACGCTGAAAGAAAGTAATGATAATAAATAAAACAGCAGTGAAGTTAGTTTGGAATTGGCTTTAAGAATTTCCTATTTCTGATAGCATCTTTACCATTAAGAGAAATCAGGTAAGAATTCCTTTTCTCTCTGGCTTTGATGACAGTGGCTCTCTGATTCCATTACTTTCCTCAAGGATTCTGGACAAGAACTTCTGTACCAGGAGAAAGTTCCAAATACTCACAAGCATGGATATCATGCTTTTCCTTGACATTTTTCATCATCTCCAATCTGCAAGATTCAGCTTAGGTGAACTGGAGATCAGATATGCAATAATAGACATGAGGAAGAGCAGGAGATCTGGTGCATTGTGCATGGCAAAATAACTACTGAGCTGGTAAGAGACCATCATTTTTTTTATTTCTGAAGCAATGATTTCATAGATTTGACAGCAGCTTCAGCATGTCCATTTAATCTAGAGTGATATGGTGAAGAAAGTTCATGACACTTACTTAAATCTTTGCAGAATGTTGAGAATTCTGAACAAAATTGAAAAAGACAATCTAGAAAGTTGTTTGTGATTGTTTTGGTGTCTGCTTTTCTAAGATGTGCACCAATGGATAACCTAAGTAATGGTCAACCAGGACAATGAAGTGTTTGCCAGCAAAGTAAAAAAGGTAATTAAGCAGAAACAGATTCAAAAGGAATTGATGACATTGACTGTTGAAGTGGTTGCTCAGATTGAGATGGGGAATCCTCAATACAGCAAGAACAAGAAGAAAAAGTCTGTTGGATATCATTAGTGATACAAGGCCAAAATAAAGAGAATTGGCATTTTCTCAGTTTGACTAAGACCTTAGTGTGATTGATGAAGATCAGAAAGGATTTTTGCATGGCAAGATTGTGGAACTAAGACACATTGGCCATGGAAGATCATCAATCCAGTAGAATCTATGATGAATCAAAAAGTATACAGGAACTTACTAAGACATGAATGAACAGCAGTGTTGATATCTTTTTGAGAAGCTAAATCAAAATGAACTCTCTTAATGGAATGTGTTGGTGGCAATGAAAATGAACTTGGAATGATATTTAAAGCTACAATACAGTGCCATGAAAGAAGAAGCTCATCAGTGAGATTAAGAGTTACAAAAGCAGTAATGTGAGTTTGCATGCCATCTGGACCAACTCTATGGGCTATGATAGAACTGTTGCTGAGGTTAGATCCATTCGCAGCTTGAATTCACACACTTGATTGGAATGCCATAAGAAATAAGAATTTCTGTATATCTGTGACTGTATCTGGTAAAGCAAGCATCTTGAAAGATGTACCTTTTGTTCAGTAAATTTCAACTTCAACAGGTGGAGTAGTATGCTCAGATGATGTAGACTTAATCTAAATGATTGAAGCCTTTATGTCTTGAGACTTTGACTCTTGTTTAGGTGATGTATTAGTATCTCTGGATGAGTCTTTACTGAGACAAACAGAAGAAAAGTGACTTTCTTTGGTGGAATGAAGAGTATTCTTTGCCTTTTGCAAGACATTTATCATGCGTGTGAGCTGTAGAAGGTTTACCACAACCTCAACATTTGTCTTTAAGATTATCAGAGTTAAGTTGTTTCATGGAGTACTAAATTATCTGGAGAAGACAGCTCCTCATTTTTTGAATTCCTGCGTACATGATCAGGCTGAAAAAAGGAATCAAAAGGTTGTTTTTCATGTGGGAATCACTAAGATTTTGAAATCTGCATGTCTGATGTTTGCTCTTAATAGCAGCTTCAGAAGCAGAATTAGCTCCTAAAGAGGAATCAACAAGGCTGGCTAATTCCCAACCCATTGTAATCTTAAGAAGATCATCATGAGAAGGTTGATCTTGTTGAAGAAATTCTTCCTTGGGACAAGTATCAGAGGTGGCTGTTACAAGGCAAAGGACATAAAGATCATCCTCAGAGAGAGAATGTGGTTCAGCTTATTGACCCTCAAGCTGCAAACAAAGATACCAGTACCTAAATTTCTCACCAGGATTTTGGTTGCATTTAACGAAATTTTAATGGCATGTTAATATAGGTATACTTTGCAGAAATACTAAGCAAAATTGCTCAATAAAGCCATTGTCACTGGAGATTAGGAGAATCATCTTGGATGTGAGTTGCAAAAATTTGCTGCAACTTAGTTTCAAGACAAGAATGAAGGTAGCCTTGTTATTCTTTAAGAGTAAATGTGTCCATATTATTAGAAGAAGAATATAGATCAAAATTCATGTGCCAATTCAATTCAAAATTCAAAATCCAAAATTTAGCAAGATTGGCTTCAGAAGGAAGTCTTTTAGGTTTAAGTGCCTCATTGATCTTAATAGGATGATTCCTTACTGCTCCTTACTGTGCAGAGGGGACTTTAAAGGTTTGAGCAGATGGATAATAAGCCTTGAAGGTCTTAATGGCTTTGAGTGTGCAGATACAAATTTGAGAGAGAGTTTTAGTGTATTTCTTGATCTCTGCATTTTCTTTTACAAGCTCAGATTCAGACCAGGTATCAGCAAGGGTAATAAAAGCATTTTCAAGACATTAAAATAAGTCTTCTGCTTTATGAAAGCCTCTAGGTGAGAAATAATGTCATTAGTACATTCAGGCAGATCAATGGACTTAATGTCCATTAGGAAAGCATTGCAAGCATTGATGCACTTTGTCAGGACAGCTTTGATGGATACAAAAGACTTCTCACTTGTGGATGGGTTGGACATCATGGAAGGTAGGAACATGAATGTGTTCAAACTTCAGAACAACTGTGCCATGTAAGGATATCATGATTGGGAAATGATGATATCTCGACTGTTGTAGGAACAAGAGTAGAATGAATTTTATTTCAGAAAAATGACTAGATTATCAAATACAAGTAGATTGTACAAAATAAATTCATGAGCAATCTGAATGTTCTCAATAAGTCATGTGGGAGCACAAGAGAGATTTGTAAGAGTTGCCATTAAATGGATACTTGCCAGGTTCTAAAATCTATTGCAGAGTGAATGCTTGTTAAAATGATGTTAATTGATATTACATCACTGATTCCAGAATCCAAATCCTTTGTGTTCTTGATTAACTCCTTGGCAGTGCCCCTTGTATTCTTCTGGACGTTCCTGACAATCCTTGTCACCAAGCATTTATAATTTTCCTAGCCTGTGGTGAAAATTTTGGCTGTGGTACATCATGACCAGGTTGAACACTTTGCTGCTCCCTGAGTCCTCTGTTGTATTCATCATGCATTTTTTATAAAATTAGCTTCCTCTATACCTTTAACTGCCTACTTAAAATATGTGACCAAGCTGGTCTCACCATGCTGGCTGCTGGTGAGTCCAACTCTACTTTACAACCAAACTAACCCAACACAGGGCTCAGGTAGCCAGCTTAATCAAACTGTGCAACATTTAAAGGCAGTGCAACTAGCAGACTTGGATCAATTACTTTCAAAACATAATTAATTACCATTACTAATTACTTCAGCAAAAAGTTATCAATTGCAATTACTAATTAGTCAACATGACATTCAATTAATTATTACTCACGAAAGTAATGATGACATTTCAATTACTTTTCAGATCACATTTTTTTATTTTTAAAGACATCTATCACTACTTTGGACTATGAACTTACAAGAGCTAAACAAGTTTTTTAGTTTTTCCTTTTTTTGCAACATGGCCAGAAAATTGATAAAATGGAGTCAAAAAAATTTAAAATCATTAAAATGTTTCTTCTTTTTTTTAAGTACTAAGTTTTGTCTGAATTTTATCAAATTGTGTCATGAAAACTTTATTGATATTTGAATTGAATTGGCTTAATTAATGGATATCATCATCACACAATAATCACATTCCAGCTATCTGTTTTTGGGAATGGAAACTTCTGCCAAGTCTTACAGTATAATAAACCAAAGAATACTTTGTTTACACTTATTGTTCAATGATTTAACAAAGTCAGTAATTGATATGGATGATGGTGTTAATAATGGAGTATTTTAATGATATTCAACTAATTAAAACAATAAAAACTTAGAGGTTGATAAGTTGAACAATTTTGGCTATTGTTTGGCTACAAACTTGGTTCAATTACTTTCAAAAAGTAATTAATTAATGATGACTTTTTTCAATCATGAGTTTTCAAAATGACAAGTTTCAATGATTATAATTGATTAGGACAAGTTTCCGTAATAATAAACTGTCTCCATGACAAGTTTATTGATTACAAAACTACCAATGAGTGGCAATGACAAGTCTATCAATAGTGAGTTTTTTCATTGATGCAATTTTCCTGATGATGAGCTCTGTGTTGATGAGCTATCAGGATGGCGTGTTTAGTGATGACAATTTTCTATGATGGCAAGTTAACCCATGCTGAATTGTGATAGAATCAAGTGAACTGCTTTGATAATGCAGCATCTGAACAATTTGGGGCTCCTTGTTGTTTTGAAATGTTATTTGTCAGTTCAAAAAAAAAAAAGACATGAAAATACATGTCTATGTATTTGTTTTTGCCTAGCCACAACATACTCTTTATTTAAAATGTTTTAGCAACCAATGAGCTCACATTGACGTCTCTGGGTCTCAGGAACAATCCTGAACATCACTCATATATCCATAAACTTATGAGGTCAAAGAAAATCCTCTTATTGAGACTGTGACCCCTTTGTTGGCAAACAAAGGAACTTTTTCATTCAAAAATTTGGAACGACCCAAAATTTTGATTTCTCATTTGCTTTAAGTAATTTTTGACTATTTTAAAAACTCTTAATTTTTATTTGAAAAGAACGGTTTTGAAAGACTAAATACAATATGTTGTTTACAACATTGAAGGTTTATAGGATTTTCAATGATGAAACTTACCGGATTTCTAAGAAACTGTACCATGCACTCACCAGGACCTAGGTCTCGAAAGCCAATAAAATGCTCCCATCCAAAAATACTGACAAAGAACAACATTGCTGGTACAATCCAGGTTATGGTTATCATTATAATCACTTTGCCTTTGGTTCTCCATACTCGATATCTGTAATAATAATTTAATAATTTTTGGGAAGACACACTTAAGTTTCCTTAATAAAAGTACCTGGCAGCTAGTTTAACTGAACAAAACCGATCAACTGTTATAAGCAAAACTGTAAACTGAGATACCAAACACACAGTATAATCAATAGAAAGCCATAAATCACAAAAAACAGGGCCTAACTCAGCTGGCCAATAACCAACTAGGGCATACCTAGAAAAAGAAACACTGTAATATGAAATATCACAAAGCTGAAGCCAAAAATCCTAAATTTCTTGAAATCAGAAATAGAAACAACTATATAGTAATAGTATGCTTAATCTATGGGAATCAGACCCAAAAAATATGACACCTACAATAATATACTCTTAAAATAAATTTCAGTGTGGGCTTTGAAACCTCATTTGTAGTAAACCTTGAACAGTTTGTAATAAAACTTGAACAATTTAAGATTAAAAAAATGTCACAAAAACAAATGAGCTTATGGGAAAATGAGCTTACTTACACAGTAAAAAATGGCATTGAAATAGTACCAATGAGGACATCAGTGACAGCAAGTGAAGCAATAAAAAAGTTTGTTGGTTGTCTGATTTGTCTATCAACTATAAAACTGATAAGCACTAGAAGATTTCCAAAGGTTGTTATTACAATGCAAAATGCAAGACAGATGGCAATAAGAACTGTGACTGAAGTACCGAACGGAGCAGGCCAACATTCTGGACCACATGGGCCACTGAAAGTACCTTAGGACATAGCAAAAATAAGGAAAATTCACTTGACAAGGACAATATCATTTCATTTTTCAAATGGCATATATTCTATGATTATAGTTTTTATTTTGTATTGATTCAACGCTTAATCTTTTAAAATAAGGCTTAATCTCAACATCTCAACAATCTAACTTGTTTATGTTTATGTTTGTTTATGTTAACCTGTTTATTGTTTACCCACAACAATCTGTCCGTGAAAAAAATATGCTATTCAACAAAAAATTTGTTGAACAATTTCATTTGAGAACTGGATGCTGGAATTAAAAGTTGCACCTTAAACAGATATTTAAGGCAATGGCTTTAAAGCATTAAAAGCTATTTTTACATTTATAGAAATTTTTATGATATGGATTCATTTAGTTCCATAGAATTTCTATCCCATGTCTTCTTATTTTAAAAAATTCTTGTTTTCCAGTTTAATTTGAACTGTACAGATTTTTCATAATATACATTTTTGACGTAAACTTCATTGTGGGTGAAAAGCAATACATTATGCCATCTGGTGATGATACAATATTGAGGGGTAGTTACATCTTACGTTTATCATTAGATCCTAAAATTTTTAGCATATACTTGTAGCATATATATTACCTCTCAAGTCAGTGTCATTACATATGGTTATATCTATTTCAGAAATATTTTTCAGAGCTCTTTCATCATCCACGCAGAAGCTATAGTCTAGGGGAGTTGTAGGAGCTGAAAAGTTATGGCTGTCTGGAGTTGTTTCTGGAAGGGTTAATGTACTAGAAGAATTGTAATTGCTTAGACATTGCGGAAAGAATTCACCATCTTGAATGTTGCATAGCTTCTGAATCTGTCTTTTTAATTTCCTGAAAATGTCAAAACAGAAATTTCGATAAAAAATTGCTTTTAATTTTTAACTATAACCTAACACCAGATGAATAATAATTTTCTAAACTTAGGATCATTTAGTGCAGCATACGAAATAGTAATACAGTGTGTTTGGTGAGATGCTAAAGCACTATACAAAACCATTTGTAATTGTTTGATTCCAAGATAGCCATTATAAGTTCATAAAGTTTCAAGAATTTGATAACTACTTCTGTACCGGTATTTCTATATTACGTATTTAATATAGTATCTAACGTATCTAACATACAGTATTGTTACATTTTGGTCTTATACAGTATAATAATTCAAATTTTTGAGCTGCTGCTTTTGTGAAATTAAAAAAATCAGTTGACAAGACACTTCAAGCAAAAAGGGCATCCAGGCCTGCCGGGATGCTAGGTCCTTCTATATATATATATATAAATAAATATATTTGTAGGAACTCTTCTAGCATACAAAACACCCGGTTGAATCAGCTGCAACACTCAGCTATCGTTTTCCCGTGAAAACCGAATCATTCACGCTTTTGAATAGGAAGAGGAAAGATCTTGACCGAAACATTAGTTCCCAATCACACTTAGAATTCTTTGACATCAACCCATGAATGAATCAAAGTCAAACAGTCAAGATGCCTCTCAAGTCCAAGGGAGCGGCAGCGAATCAAATCAAGATGATTTTCAAATAGTGGATCCAAGTCAACCTCTGCTTTCTCTCAGAGCAGAGGCACCGGAAACAAGTTCGCGCACATCCAAAAGCGCTAAGCAGGTTAGCAGACGCATCATACGGTTTTTACACGATAAGAAATAATTAGATCTGAAATCTTAAAGTTGAAGTCTGAACAACTGAATATATATCCCGCTCTGAGCGGTAGGCCTAATCAAGAGGCTTTACAATCTTACTTACGGCATAAAGTCCGCTCTGAGCGGAAGCTTAATCAGGAAGCATCAAAGTCTTCCATAAATATCCGCTCCGAGCGGAGAGCCTAGTCCGGAGGCGTCATTATTTCTGTTTTTTTACGAAATCCGCTCAGAGCGGAGTACCTTGACATAGGTGTTACAAATTCTGATACGAATAGCAGACTTGCTCACAGTAAAATCATTAGAACGTGATACACAAAGAACTGTTTTTCAAACGGAAGTTCTGGCTACAAGGCAGGCTAAATTTTTAGTCAGAAACTGTGCTCTGACCAAAGACCCCGTCAGAAAATGGGATAAGCCCTTATTCAAAATCGATCTGATCGAGATATTCAATTCACAGGCCAAAGAGGTAACATGGCAACACGAGACTGAAGAAGCTTGGCGAGACAGAATAATGAAAAGGACACAAGAAGCGACCCAGATCGGCGCAGAGGAGACAGCAATTCGCCATCAGCTTAATGTGCTATTGCCAATTCTCGAATCATCAGAAAGAATCGGAAGAGTCATTTCCAAAGCAACTCCGAGCGACATAATAGAGAAACTAGGGAGTGTCGACGCTGAGATAAAGAAAATTCACGAAACAGCTCAGAACAGATTTCGAGCTCTTATTCACGCCTTGAAATATGGATGGGAGTTTGCGTCGCATTACGCCTCATTAGCTGGAAAGTCAGACGAAGATCCCTTGCTATCCAAGGCTCTTTCATCTTTTTCGGGAGATTTCAAACGGACGGGGAAAAGACAAATCCAGTCAGCAAGCCAATATTTAACCGGAAGAGAATGCGCAGCACAACCTCATTTGGTCCATACCCTCAAATCACACCCGCTCATCCATGGAATTACCCTCAAACCGCCCTCAACTACCCCTTCCCTACCTCTATGCCTTCATTTCCATGCTCCTTCCCCAACAATAGTATCCATGTCCGAAGCCCTAAGCCATCCTACCAATCCACTATGCCAATCCAGGCCCCCATCAGCAATTTACAATGCTTTGCCTGTCACCAATTAGGACACAAGAGCCCCAACTGCCCCTACAAGAATGTCAATAAGTAAGATCCTGGAATATTTTGTGTTAAAAGTACAATAAATTTAAAACCTTGATTTATCATAGAACAATACATCCAAAGGAGTCATCTCCAGAACACGAGAAAATCGGTACGATAGGACACATACATTCGAGATATGATTATTGGTGCCGAATCATCAAAGCAGACACTTGGGTATTAGAGGTCATTAAAAAAGGCTACACCTTGCCTCTAGTTTCCGAACCAGACCGTTATTATGCTTATAACAACAAGTCAGCACTGAGCGATTCAGATTTCGTAACTCAAGAGATTCAGAAATTACTGCAGTCCAATATGATCTCAGAGACGGTAACGCAGCCTCGTTGCTGTTCCCCTCTAACAGTAGCCTCCCGATATTCGCCAGAAGGAGAGAGAAAACTCAGACTGTGTTGGGACGGGAGCAGACACATAAATCCACTCTTAAAATCAGATCATTTTCACATCACTTCAGTACAAGAGGTATTAGACGCAGTGCTACCCCATGACGTCATGTTCAAATTCGATTTGAAGAGCGCGTATCATCATATTTCCATTCTTCCGAGACATAGAAAATACCTGGGCTTCTCCTGGACGGATCCCAAATCCAAGCAGACAACTTTCTACCAGTTCAACGTCATGGCCTTTGGTATAGCTTCCGCAGCACATTGTTTGACCAGAGTAACGAAGCCATTAGTAGTGTACATTCATCACCAAGGGATCAGGTTCATGATTTACCTAGATGATGGAATCATCTTAGCCCAAGATAAGGAAACGCTCAAGAGACATAGCGAATTTGTCTTAAGAGTATTCACAAACGCTGGCTTCCTCATTTCAGAAAGTAAATCAGACACAATCAAAGATATCTCGTCATTAAAAGAGTACTTAGGTTTTCAAATCAACTCCATAAAAATGAACATTTCATTGACAGATACAAAGTTAGCTAGCATACAAAAAGATATCACAGTCCTGCTCGCAAACAAATGTCCCCAAGTTAAACAGGTAGCAGCTGTAGCCGGACGCATTGTAGCAGCTGAGCTAGCTCTCGGAAAAGTCATTTTCATAAACTTAAGACCAGTTTATGCACACATCGAAGAAACAGTGTCATGACACTCATGGAAATTTCGAGCTCACCTATCAGCACAAGCCAGAGAAGCATTGCAGCATTTAGCAGAATCAATAGCATTCTGGAATGGACATCCGATCTGCTCTTTGCATACCGCAATACCTCTTTCAGCAATTCTGGGCCCCGATTCAAGTTTCACCGCCGGTAGAGCGACGCCA
>JAOXNT010108142.1:0-14649 GCA_028565815.1 Cletocamptus dominicanus | reverse complement strand
GCGCGGGTATCTCTGGCACCGGATGTAGACTTAGATGCTCATAAAAAGGTCTTTGCAGAATTTGTAGAGCAATTGTAGGGACATCCAGATATAAAATTTAACTTCACGGACAGAAAACAACAGATGGGATAAAACTACATGAGCTTTATAGCTATGTGTTTGAAGTGCTCGTAAATTGTTTAGCTCAAAAAGGTCTAGCCTTTCTTCACCACAAATTTCGTGCGCTTCCCCATTCTATTGGCATTTTAAATTTTCATGACTAAATCTCTTGAGTTTTTCGGATTAATGGTTCAATTTTTTAGCACTACCTGATTTATCACCCCATAGTTTGTTGGCAAGAATTCTACATTACTTGGCAGTACCTAAAGTCAAAAGCAGTCCAATATTGAAATTTCTAGTTGCCTGAGGATACAGGAAGTTCTCAGTGACTACATCCCCATTGAGTGCATAATTAAAGCTATAGCCAAAAGCACTGTACTCGAGGTCCCACAGATTGAAACAGGCACCATAGAGTTGAATATCTGCAAATGAAGCATGGATATTATATTCAATAAAAAGATCCTGGACAAAATAATCTTCGAGTAGTCGATCTTTTCTTCCCGTGTTGTCCAAATATTGTTCTCCTACATACTGCTGTCTCAACCTGAGGGACAGATGGCGGAGAGGTCGGTATTCGAGTTCAGCAAAAGCCATAATTTCCGGAGACATGGCTATAGGGCTTTCATCGTAGTTATTGATCAATACATCTCCATTTCCATAGTCGATGACCGGTTCACTCCAATCCAGCAATCGACTTCGCATAAAACTAGCATTCGCCCGAATATACCATTTTTCCATCCAGTTTTTCTCTGCGCTCAACTCCAGTCCAGCTCGGTAGCTATTTTGGATATTTCTTCGTACTAAAGCGCCCACATCATTGAGCTCGCCGGTAGGCACCAATTGATCATTGTAGCGCATGTAGAAAGCATTCAGTGAGAATCTGTGGTGGACAGCATTTTTCTCCAGGCCCAGCTCCCAGTCCAATAGTTGCTCGGGCTGTGGATCTGCAATTTCAGTTGTTGCCAGAAAGTCTGAACGGACGGGCTCGCGATTGGCCACCCCAAAATTGAAAAAGGTCCTCCAATTTTGACGTGTGAATTGTACACCTACCTTGGGGTTAATGAAATTGTAGGTTTCATCTATGTCATATTCGACCAGATCATTGTCAGTACCCTTGGTATCATAACTGATCCGCCTCAACTGAAGGTCGAGAAAACCGAGCCAGGCCCCCCTCTGGAAATTGGTTTGAACGTAAGCAGAAAAATCATCTTTCACTGATTCACCGTTGTAGTATTCCGGCAAACTGGCTGCTGGGGCAAAATCGGCGCTGATCAATCGTCCGAAATGATCTCCGAGGTAGCGATTAGCGACTAGGGCGGTTTTGACATTAAAAGGCCCTTGCTCATACAACGCCCTGAAGTTGAACCCGTAGAAGTCATTGTCGAGCCATCGGCGTTGTACGGCATCTCCAGTAGAAATAGTATCCATTCCTAGGACCATAGGAGGGAGTCCAAAAGTTGCGGCACCGACATCTTGCTCAAACTGCTCGAAATAGCCCGCACCATAAGTGTAGTGCAGACTGGCTCCAAGTGTCCATGGTCCTTTCCCGGGCAATTCATTCCAATGGGCCTGTGCATGACCTTGACCGTAACTGTCAACTTGGTCTTCGTATTCATAAAAATTATATCTCCGGTCACTAGATCTTAAGTTATCAATCTGGCCCGGGGTGTAAGCATTTCTATTTATGTGTGCCTCTAAGGCTTGTTCGTCTCCTTTGGCCAGAGATTCAGGAACACCATACCAAGACTGGTAGGTTCTCTCATTGCCGTAAAAATGCAAGAGCTTGAGTTCACTATGGCGAAATTCTTTCTCATATTGTATAAAGTAGGCACTCATATCTGAGCTGGCCCTATCCATATAGCCATCTGACTGAATATTGGACAAGCGAACCTGCCACGGACCTTGATTGACTTGTATGTGATTTCTGAAGGTATTGTAGCTGCCGATATCTGAGCGGATCATTACTTGGTCTTCATCAACTCTGTTGCCTGTATTGAGTCGGATATTGGCACCAAAAGCGCCTGCCCCTGATGAGGACGTGCCTACTCCCCGCTGGATTGTCACATTGCCCAGAGAGCTGGTAAGGTCAGGCATGTTGACCCAAAAGACCTGGTGGGATTCTGAATCATTCAAAGGGATTCCATTTACAGTAACGTTGATGCGGGTCTGGTCGCTACCCCGAATTCTGAGGTAGCTATAACCCACGCCATTGCCTGCATCTGAATGCGCAACCAGCGATGGTGTTTCCTGTAGCAGCATGGGGATTTCCCTGCCCGTATTGATTTTAGAAATGCGTGCTCTAGAGATGGACTGGCTAGTCACGGGGGTCTTTGGGGAGACATAGTCCGCACGTACAGATACCTCGGGTAATTTCCAGCTCTTGGTCTGTAGTTTGAAATAGTATGTGCCTGACTCTTGGGCGTGCTCAATTTCTCGGGCGAGTTTTTGGTAACCCGGACCACCATCAACAGTCAGTTGATAATTGCCTTCTCTTAATTGAAATTCCGCCTTACCCTCCGCATTGGTCCATTGCGTGAGGCGCAGGTTTTGCTCCGTGTTGGATACTTGAACAAGGACTTCTTCCAGCTTTTCGCCAGCGTCATTCTCAATATGAACAATGAATGGTGATTGTGCAAAAGTCCAAGCGCAGCATAGGGCCAAAGCGGCCGCTGTCCAAAAACGTCTCATATCAATAATTTTGTGGATCAGAATTGATCCGGTTTCCCTTCCCGGTATTACCCGGGCAGGTTCAAAGGGTATGATCTCAGCCCGCTGTTTTCAGGCACCCCATTGATCGAATAAAACCAAATATAGGTAATTCAATAAAAAATGGAAAGCTAAGATCAAAAAGACTTCTTGATCTGACCAGAGCCCGACAGCTCAGGTAATTCCAGACAATTCAAGAAATTCAAGTGCTTTTGGTAGCCGGCTTCTTCCGTTGATGATTGTAAATTTCCGATCGGCTTCCCTTAAATGTCTTAGGTATAAGTCAAATAACTCATGGCGATCATCGGGGTTTTCTCGAAAAGGGCCCGGCTCCCAGAGTAAATCGGGCGTACAAAGTAAATAGGTGTAATTATGAGAAGACTCCCACCAACGCTCAATTATAGGAGGCACTTCTTTAAATCTTACCTCAGCCCATACCTTCATAACTAAACAAGCTGTATCAGCAAAAATTAAGCTGTTCTGCGTTGCCAAGGTATCAATTTCTTTCTTTTGAATGAGAGCAATGTTTTCTAAGTCTTTCAAAGTGTAGTCATCCACTAGATGCTCCAAGTATTCTACACTGCGCTCCGGTACCCAAGGAGCGTGAGCTATAGTAGCCAATTCCCTGGCAAGTACAGTTTTACCTGAGCATTCCGGTCCTGTGAGGACTACTGTTTTGTTATTTTTCAAAATGCGTCATTTTATCAGTCCTTGCATTGCACCAATAAATCCAGTATCTCAGCCTAGGAGGAGATACCGTGTATCTTGGCCGTCGTATTTCTTTTTTTATGCGGATTATATGATTACACTTGTCATCAAAGGCTAGAAGGCAAAGTCTCTCGTCTGCCAATTCCACCTCATGGATAGCCCTAAATATTGTTCTATTCTATCATTCTCAGGCATCGCCTCCAGCTGTTGCTCTCTAAACCGGTATTCGACAGCTAGGGTCAAAGAGTTCCAGATTCTGCGCTCAATTTGTAATAAGCCAAAGCGTACATTCTGTTCGGGTCCATTAATCAGAAAAACATCAAAATTTGAGCTTCTGTTTGTGAAATCAAAATTGGGATCTGTTCCCCAATTGGATTCACTGTCTGTAATGGCTCCACTTTTTTGCAACATACCGAGTGCCCTGAGTTTCCAATACTCGTTTGGTGACCATGTCCATTCAATTAACCACTCATTCAGGTTAGCTCCAGATGGATGAGCCATAGGTTGACGGGCGTGAGTAAAATTGGAGACGCTATCGCGATGCTGAAAGGTAAATGGCCGGATTCGGTTCCATTCTACTCGTAAAAGACTATTTTGAAGTCCTACGTCGGTGATTTGGGCGCCCAATTGTGATCCCCATTTGTTTCCCCACCAGCCCCTGTTTTCTATGAACATTTCCCTAAAAATGAACTCATCAAAGGTAAACTGTCCATAGAGACGCAAGCGATCGAATAAGTCCCACTGGGCATTCATTCCTAATACCACGTTATCCGGGCTACCTAAAGACTGCTCCACAGAGCGATAAAAAATCACAGGATTGAGGTATTGCAACTCAAACTGATTGGCTCTAGAGAAAATAACGGTTTCTGAAAGACCTACATTTAGATTATCCCTGAGGCTTACCCCCAGATAATGGTTGACAAAATATTTCTTAGTCAACAATAAATCTCCTCGCCTGTCACGTTGACCCTCAGCCTGTAACTCTGCAAAAATATTTTGATAGTGAAACCTACCTAAATGAGTATTCACTTTTAGATGAAAGTAGGGAGCGCTGAAATCACTTAACAGTAAGCTTCGGTATCCGTTACCGATAAAGTTATTGTCATGCCCAAGGGAAAGTTGTAACCAATCATTCGCTTCATATTGAAGCATAGCCCGCGCAATATTGTAATCTCTTCCATTTTGAATGCGATATAAATCCGAGCTGTAATTTTTAGAAAAAACAGCTCCGGGTACAGAGCCATAATCATCAATGAGCTCATCTGTATAGCTGGCAAAAGAGCGCTGAATCTCCTGTAAGCTAGAAAAGATTTTTACTCTGTCGCCAATACCTGCATTGAGCAGAATGCCCCGGCCATTAATCGCATAGTCCTCATCGTCTCCCATAGACAGTCTTGCGCCCAGATGCAGAAGGGGGTCCACTTGAAAAAAGAAACGATTCCCATATTTCTCATATAAATGGCCTTGACCACGGTAGATATTGCTCCAAAAACCGTCTTTTTCCGATAGAAAGCTATCCCGTACACTTGGCTTGGCAAATTGTAAAAACAGTGCTTGCGTCTGATGCCAATAAGGGTGGCCAGCCTTGAGTTGAGCAAATAAACTATCTCCATAATACCACCTCAAAGGCGTTCCCGCCGAATTTAATTGGTCTGTTTTTATGGATAAATAATCGAATAAATAGATATTTTCTTTGTTAGAAGAGACGAATAGTTGCTGTGCTTCTAGAGTCGTATTCAAGCCAAAGAGTAAAAATAATACCAACAAACAAACCCTCAAATTATAAAACTTCATGTAAGCAAATGTGTTAGAATAAACTGCTTGTAAAAAGGATCAAATTTATAACTATTTCCATACTCAATTCAAGATGAAAGAAAAAAGAGGAGTTAAATCAAATGTTTATTAGAATAAACCCATATATTAGAAAGGAAAGCTCATTTAAGAAGGCTATTTATGCATGATATTGAACCCTATTTCAAGTGGCGAGAAAAGTACATCGCTTCCGAGGATCAAAAATCACCATTTTTTGGGAGGGATTACAGCGAATTTTACTTTAACAATAAAATTTATAACTACCTCATTCACCCCCAGTGGGATCACTTTGGCTCCCCTA
Organism: Cletocamptus dominicanus; assembly: GCA_028565815.1. NCBI lineage: Eukaryota > Metazoa > Arthropoda > Copepoda > Harpacticoida > Cletodidae > Cletocamptus > Cletocamptus dominicanus. Next base: position 9,023 of record JAOXNT010108142.1, on the reverse strand, counting down.
CACTTTACCTAAAAGTACTGTATGTCAACTATGATCTTGGTATCATGATGGTGGAACTGATTGGAGAGTGGAACGACGCAATTAACAATGACATCATGACGCTCCGGCGAGCATTAATTGATGTAGCCATAGAACAGGGGATAGAAAAATATATTTTTTTCTGCGATAATTTGCTCAACTTTCACGGATCAGATGACTGCTACTACGAAGATTGGTTTGAGCAAATCGAAAATGGTTGGGTTTGTCTTCTCAACACGCACAATCACGTAAGGGAGGAAATGGTAGACACCCGCATCAATTATTTTGTACATTTAGGAGAATTATTTAACGGTATATTTTGGCAAAAATACACGCCGAAGCAGGTAATGCTTATGGTAGAAAGTCAGATTAAGAAGCACTACAACAAGGAACTCATTTGAGACATCGCGCAGGATTTGTGAACATAATAGGTCTTCCCAATGCAGGAAAATCAACTTTACTTAATGCCCTTGTGGGCGATAAGACGGCAATTGTAACTCCTAAGCCACAAACCACTCGTCACCGACTCAAAGCCATGATAAATGGGGAGGGTTATCAAGTGATTTTTAGTGATACCCCTGGGTTTATTCATTCTCCAGCTTATTTAATGCAGGAAAATATGAACAATACAGTAGCGCTAGCATTTGAAGATGCCGATCTACTGATGTTCGTAGTGTCTCCGGAGGATCCCGACCCAGACCATCATCCGATGACTGAAATGATGTCAGAACTTGCTGCCAGTCAAAAGCTACTACTCATTCTCAATAAAATAGATCAATTAGGTCCTGAAGCGGCTGACCGTATATTACAGGTATGGAGACAGTTACTCCAGCCGCAGGGTAGCTATACAGTCTCAGCCTTAGAGGGTGCAGGGGTAGATTTATTATTAAAAGCTATCGTAGAGCTATTGCCAGAGCATCCGCCTTATTACGATAAGGAAGAATGGACAGATCGATCGGAAAGATTTTTTACTTCAGAGTTGATAAGGGAACAGATTTTGCTCCTGTATCATCAGGAAATCCCCTATAATGTTGAAGTACAAGTGGAGAGCTTCAAACGAGGCACGAGCAAAAAAGGTCCTATCATACGTATTATTGCTAATGTATATGTTTCGCGCCGTAGTCAAAAAGCCATTATGATCGGTAAAGATGGGAGAATGATTCGAAGGCTGGGGACGGCATCCCGAAAAAGTCTGGAATCCTTCTTTGGAGAAAATGTATTTTTGCAAATTTTCATCAAAGCGAGAAAGGGCTGGAGGGACGATAAACGCTGGTTGAGAAATTTTGGTTACGAGTAGAATATTAATATGGAAAGCAACATAGTAGCGATCGTCGGAAGACCAAATGTGGGTAAGTCAACCTTATTCAACCGGCTCATTGGTGGTAGACAATCTATTGTGGACGATGTCAGCGGGGTCACCAGAGACAGGCAATACGGCATGAGCCACTGGAATGGAAAAGAGTTTAGCGTCATTGACACCGGAGGGTTTGTTGAGCACACAGAAGATGTTTTTGAGCGCGCCATCAAAGAGCAGGTTGATATAGCAATAGATGAGGCTACCGTTATTCTATTGATGTGTGATGTAACTACGGGAATTACGGATCTCGATTATGAAATGGCAGATAAATTACGAGCAGTAAACAAACCTGTAATCTTGGTCGTCAATAAGGTGGATAATGCCGAGCGGGCACTACAAGCCAATGAATTCTGGGCGTTGGGCTTTGAAAATACTTTTTTCTTGTCTAGTATGACTGGAAGTGGTACTGGTGATCTCTTAGATAAGGTGGCAGAGTTCCTTGTTGAAGGAGATATCGATGATGAAGACATTCCCAGATTCGCCGTGGTCGGACAACCCAATGCAGGCAAATCCTCTTTTGTCAATGCCCTGCTTGATGAAAAGCGAAATATCGTAACAGAAATAGCGGGCACGACAAGAGACAGTACGGATTCTTTGTACAATAAGTATGGGCGGAAGTTTTACCTTATCGATACGGCTGGACTAAGAAAAAAAGCCAAGGTGCATGAAAACCTGGAGTTTTATTCAGTAATGCGCGCTATTAAGGCAATTGAGTCATGCCATGTCTGCTTCCTTGTTATTGATGCCACTTTAGGCATAGAACAACAGGATCTCAATATTTTTCGCATTGCAGAAAGAAGAAATAAGGGCATCGTCATACTCATCAATAAGTGGGATCTAGTTGAAAAAGATAGCAACACAGCTCGTGAGTATGAGTTGGAATTAAAAAACAAAATAAGCCCATTTAGTGATGTTCCTGTCCTCTTTATATCAGCACTTGAAAAACAACGCCTAATGCGAGCCGTAGATACAGGCATGCAGGTTTTAGAAAATAAAAAACGCAGAATTAAAACCAGTGAGCTCAATGACTTTATAGAAGAAATCATTACCAGAAATCCGCCTCCAGCACTCAAGGGCAGATATGTTAAAATTAAATATGCGACGCAAATTAAGGCGACATTCCCTGCATTTGCATTTTTCTGTAATTTTCCCAAATATGTAAAGGAACCCTACAAGAATTATCTTGAAAACAAACTGAGACAGCGATTCAATTTTACAGGAGTACCCATTGCTATTTTCATGAGAAAAAAATAAACCATGCCATTTCAAAGTACCCCAATTGACGGCCTGAAAGAATTTACCCCTAAAGTTTTTAGAGACGACAGGGGCTATTTCTTTGAGGTACATAACGAATCTCTTTTTGAGCGAGAGGGAATTGACTGCCACTTTGTGCAGGACAATCAAAGTCGCTCTACTAAAGGAGTATTAAGAGGCTTACACTACCAATGTGGCCAACATGCTCAGGCCAAGCTTGTGCGAGTGGTCCAAGGAGTAGTGCAGGATGTTGCCGTTGATTTAAGACCGGATTCCCCGACTTATGGACAACATTATTCAGTGATTCTGGATGCAGAGAAACACAATCAGTTTTTTATACCGCGTGGTTTTGCGCACGGCTTTTTAGTACTGAGCGATACCGCCATTTTCTGCTACAAGTGCGATAATTTTTATGACAAGTCCAGTGAAGGGGGGATTCTTTGTACAGATCCTCAATTGAGTATAGAGTGGCAACTACCAGATACCGATCTTATTCTTTCAGAAAAAGACAGGCAGCTGCCAGTATTTGGTAATCATAGGCCAGTTTTCTAGGTTTTTCTCAGGCAAGTTGGTCATTTTTAGAGCTGCATTTGCAGGTTAATACCAAATTTTTTCACAGTGATTTTACAGCGGCTACCTTGATTTATGGCTGCTCGTTTTCCCACGGGTCCTTTAGTAACCTGAGTTCCACTATTCAAGTCCACACAAACAATTGGTTTTTTATCATAGTAATCCGGATTCAAGTGCGCAGTAGGGGTTGAGTGTGGGGCATTTCGCAGAAATTTGTCGTAAGCTGCCTTAGATTACCTCAATATAACCCACTATATTTTCGACAAACCGCCTTCCTACGGCTTTTTATGCGATTTGTGTATCGCAATAACTATCGAACTCAGGTTAGTAGGAATAATCACGATATCAGTGTTCATAAAAGAGGGCTTGACATATCATGCCGATGATATTAATTTTTATGTATGGAAAGTGAAATGAGAATTGGCTATCTTTGAAGCATCAGCAAAAGAATATGACAGATTACATTCGACACATTGAGGCCATTATTTATGCAACAAAGGAGCCCGTCAATGTCAATAAGATAGCCGAGAGTCTTTCTGATACCTTAAACCTAAGCCTAAAAGAGGAGCAGGTTAAGGAAGAGGTAGAAAAACTCGTACAAAAGTACCAAAGTGATGACTACGTATTTGAAATAGCTGAAATTGATGGAGGCTACGTCTTTCTAACTAAGGGACAATACCATAAAACCATTGAAGACTTTCTCAAGGTGACTGGCAAGAAAAAGCTATCTAGGGCAGCCTTAGAGACATTGGCAATTATAGCCTATAAACAGCCTATAACTAAGGGAGAGGTAGAGGAAATAAGGGGCGTATCTGTTGATTATACAATCAAAAAGCTTCTGGAAAAAGAGCTCATAGATATCAAAGGCAGAAGTGATGCGCCCGGGCGTCCGATCATTTACGAAACCTCCGAACGATTTATGGACTACTTTGGTTTAAAGAGCAAGAATGACTTACCAAAACTCAAGGATATTGTTCCCGATAAAGAGAGCATAGGTAAGCAAATCGAAATAGAGGAAGAAAAGAAGAAAGCATGAAAGAACTTACCAAAGAAGGCCCGCTGGTGAATCGGGTAGCCAAAAGCCCGCTGAAGACCATTAACCTAGAAAACATGTTTCCCAATGCGGAAATCGTGGAGTTGGATATAAGTAAGTATTTATACAAGGGCTTGTTGTTGAAGGAAAAGGATTTTAGAATGGCCTTGAAGGAAGCAGATTGGTCAGCTTATCAGGGCAAAGTGGTTTGTGTCTTTTGTAGTGCAGATGCCATTGTCCCCGTATGGGCTTACATGCTGCTGGGCACCTACTTACATACTATAGTAAGCGATGTCTACAAGGGCAGCAAAGAAGAATTTTTAAAACATCACTACAGAAAGACCATAAGAGCAAAAGACTGGAGTACTTATGAGGATGGCCTTTTAGTGATCAAGGGCTGTTCAGATAAGCCAGTACCAGCCTCTGCCTATATGGAGCTTACACGCGCATTGCAACCCTATGCCAAAAGTATCATGTTCGGTGAGCCGTGCTCTACTGTTCCAATTTATAAGCGAAGGAAGAAAAAATAATGCAGTGCGCCTTTGTTGTGAGGTTTTACCTGTCCGCTTACTGGCGGATTGGCCTAAGTCTTTTATAACGAATTTCCAACGCATCATGCGGGTTAAGTTTCGCTTAAGCACAAATTAATCAAAGATCTAACATAAAAAGAACAGGGCAATCCGATACGGGAGGGTAATGCATATTTTTTTATAGTAATGGATAGGGAGGGATATGTCTACCACGATCATTCACTTCACTTATGAAATAATCTATTGCGAGGCGCTGGCTTTTTTTAAGCTATCAAGCAGCCAAGCCGGATTGCAGATGCTCAGGAGCACTCATCAAAAGTCGATTTACGACATTGGCTATGCCTAGTTCGACATGTATTCAGACACTTCATCCTGGGTGGGGAGTTGTTTCAGAGTATAAATAGTGGCTATAAGTGGTTGAGTACTTGATTTTATTGCAGATGATCCGCTCCTGAAGACAAACTCTTGATGAGGGGGGGTATAACTAGGGTAACAAGCCAGAATGAAAGAATTAATAGAACTGGATGCGGATATTCCAGCAGAATTGATTATCATCTAGCATTTTGTATTGTTTTTGACCTAATATTGGTAAATGTGGCTTTAATAGGAAGTACAATTAAGAGGCTACTGCAATTGAAAGCAGATTATCTAGGGAATAGAAAGTCTCCGTCCGAGGCCCAAAATCATCAATTACGAGAATTATTACAAAAGGCTCGCTCAACCTCGTTTGGAAAATTTTATCATTTTGAAAGTCTTATAAACAGTGACGACCCAGAGGGCCGGTTTAAGGAGAGGTTGCCAATTGTGCATTATGACGAGATGAGCGAGAGATGGTGGTCTCAGCAGCTGCATTTTCCTGACATTACATGGCCTGGCAAGCCCGAGTACTTCGCCCTCAGTAGTGGTACGACTGGTACCTCCAGTAAAAAACTACCGGTGACCGGGGATTTTCTCAAATCGATGAGGCAAGTGTCTTTAGATCAGCTCTCTGAGCTGTCCAAGCTGGAGCTACCGGAAGAAGTATTTGAATCCGAAGCGCTAGCCATATCCAGCAGTGCCAATCTGGATCAACGAAATGGAAATTTTGAAGGGGAAATCAGCGGAATTAACATTAGTAATCTTCCTGATTGGTACGAATTGTTTTTTCGACCTGGTAAGGAGATAGCGGCTATTGATGACTGGGAGTCGCGGACCGATAGGATGGCCGAGGAGGCAAGGGATTGGAATATAGGGCTCATTAGTGGTATCCCTTCATGGGTACAACTGTGTTTGCAAAAAATAAGGGATCGACAAGGGGTGGACTATATTGATGATCTTTGGCCCAATGCGCGTGTTTTCATTAGTGGAGGGGTAGCTTTTAATACTTATGAGCATAGTTTTCGCTCCCTTTTTAGAAAAAAACTGACTGTTGTGGACACCTACCTGGCATCCGAGGGATTTTTTGCCTATGGTAGTGCAGAGGCCCCAATGGAAATGAAACTTGCCACGCTCCATGGGTACTACTTTGAGTTCATTCCGTTTGATGGAGATCATTTGGATCAGAAAGGACAGGTGAAATCGAACACGTCTACGCTGGACTTGAGTGAAGTAGAAAAGGATCAGGACTACATACTGGTGGTGTCAAGCTGTGCGGGTGCTTGGAGATACGTGCCAGGTGATACGGTCTCATTTACCTCTCTGGAGCCACCTAAATTAATGCTCACTGGTAGAATTAAGTTTTTTCTCAATGTAGTCGGCTCGCAATTGTCCGAGCAGAAAATAAATGGTGCTATACAACATGTCTCATCACAATTAGAGGTGGACATCAATGAATTTATGGTAACATGTAAGGAAATCGACGGGAGCTATTATCACGTGTGGACCCTCGTGTCAGAAAGGAACTTACCCGTAGAAAAAGCAGCTGAAGAAATTGACAGTCATTTAAAAGCGGTAAATAAAAACTACAAGGTAGCGCGCAGCAAAGCCCTGGATGGGGTCATTTGCAGGAGGCTTGATGCATCAGCATATCGCAAATATCTAGACAGCCAAAAAAAGCTCGGAGGGCAGGTAAAGATTCAAAAAGTGATGGACTCGGAAAAGAATGCACAATTTGAGAAAGCCTTGGGCTGGACCTAACCCGCATCATACATGAGCGAACTTCAAAAAGTCGCTTTTGTCAAAATGCGGGTTAACATATAAAATGATGTCCTTACTTACAATGAGTTAACTACGGCTCAATTTTTCATGAAGACTTAAATCTAAAAAAAAATTGTACTTTAGGGAATGTACTCATGCATAGGGCTTTGGAATATTTAGCGGTAATGAGAAAAACGGAAATATGGAAAGACCAAGAATAAGAATTAGAAACACTTCAGTTGATTTTGTGATCGAAATCGTTGGCATAACAGGATTACTTCTTTTGATTGTTCTGCCTTTGTACTATTTCGAAAAGCTACCTGAAACAATTCCAAGACACTTTGGAGCAAATGGTGAACCAGATGGATTTAGTGGAAAAGGAATAATTTGGACACTTCCAATAATTGGGATCGTTATGTATATTGGAATGTTTTGGCTGAATAAATACCCGCACATTTTGAATTATCCGCAGCAAGTAACCAAAGAGAATGCAAAAAGACTTTACACGATTGGAACAAGAATAATTAGGATATTGAATTCAATAATCACTTGTGTTTTTGCATATATAACATATTCGACAATACATACTGCCTTAGGCAATCAAGACGGATTAGGAACTTGGTTTACTCCTGTATTTATGATATTGATATTCGGAATAACAGGATATTTCTTGTATCAGTCAATGAGTAAAAAATCACAAATCGCTAACAATGTATAACCTGAGTTCTACTATTCAAGCTCACACAAACAATTGGTTTTTAACATAATAATCCGGATTCAAGTGCCCATTAGGGGTGTGCATAGCGCATTTCGCAGAAGTTTGCCGTAATTTGCGTTGGATTACCTCAATAATACCCGCAATATTTTCGATAAAACGCCTTGCCTAAAGCATTTTCTGCGATTTGTTTATCGCAATAATAATCGAACTCAGCTTAATAGCTCCATAAATCGTGCTCAAAATTGAAAATGCCCTGCTCTATTTTTTCTGCTTCTAGTAGCCGATCCCTTCCGGAGTATACATCAGCCAGACGTTCGTCAAGAATATTGGATTGCTTAATTACATGGCTGGAGAATTTTCGCATTTCCATTATGTCTTCCCAAGTGAGGCGTGCGGCATCATTGCCTTTAATAAATACTTCTTCTCTAGCCAATAGCTGACGGGCATCAGGATAGTACACCCAAAATAGCGGGCGCTCATACATAAATTCTCCATTGTCATTGTACTCATCTATAATCGGGGCAATGCCCAGAATCCTTACTTTCATCGTGCTATGGGCCTCATCAAAGTACCATACCTCTTTGAGCCGAAAGCGCTGAACATCTTGATCATTCATTTCATTTTTCACAACCGTAATGATCTCTTCGTAATCATCAGGGTCATAAGTGATTATAGTGTCTGTATCGACGAGCATATTATAGACTTCATCTTTACCTAAAGGGTAGGAAAAATCATCTGTTTCTACGCTATAGGCAGTGAGCGTTTCATTTAGTATAGCTTCCTTTATGATGGTAAAAAAGCTGCGTTTCGGAAATCTAAAATGCTTATTCATGAGCTCCCTTGTGTCCACAATCCGCCAAATCTTTTTTTCCCAAAAGAGATCGGCTTCCCTCAATTGACTATAAGAAAGCGGTCGCGCATTTTCTATTAAATGCTTTTGGACGACACCATCAAGAGGTGTTGCTGATGAAGCAGCGGGATCGCTAGTATTTTGTCCTTGAATCAATCCAAAAGTACCGAGAAAGAATATGAGTCCAATCATACGCTGTAGTATAGTCATAGTTGATAGAGTTGTAGAATCTTAAAAGAAGATTCAAATGAAACAATAGAGTTCTTTACATAAAGCATAATAAATGCTCTATACCAAATAAATCAATAAAATATCCTATACGCATAAAACGCATATTGAGGAATGGTATTTTAGCATACTAGGATTTTAACATTTCGAGCACTGAAGGAGATTACTAGCTGAGTTGGTCTTATTTATCCCGGATTATGCACTAGGATATCTACTTCGAGCTATAATCCCTGTGATAATGGGCTAACAGCTCTCGTGACGAAAACCCAATGCATAGTTTGTATGTTTAAAAACCAAAAGGCATTGACTTAACTTTAGTGTTGACAAAACATTATTAAATCAAATACCTT
>JAOXNT010108141.1:0-41361 GCA_028565815.1 Cletocamptus dominicanus | reverse complement strand
TGTCCATCTCTCTAATTTACGGTCACAAAAAATATTTTTAACTTTTTTCGTGTTCGCATTTAATTAGGGGCAAGACAATGACATCATATGCTTTTTGAACTTTTTCAAGCACAGTATTTAAATTTAAATAATGGCTAAGGGGATCATATTTAAGAAAAATAGGTGCAGAAGGGAAGTTCTATAAATAGGGGCGTAAATAACAATTTCCTAAAACCTTAAATAAATTTTGCTGAGGGGCTAGACCCATCTAGAACAGTATTGAGAGCTTTTTCGATAGCATTTCGACGATTTTGAAGTTCCATGATCGTCCGCAACTCCACGATCAGATATTCCTCATCTAGATCCTTATTATGCTGATCTGTCTCTAGTTCTTGTGTGAGATCTTTAATGACACGATTCACTTTGACTAAGTTAAACCGCAGTAAGGCTTGATAGGCATCTTTATTGAAGTTTTTATCCGGACTGCGCTGGTTCTGGAGAGGCATATCCCACTTATCTAACCAGTTCTTACTATACTCAAACGGGGAGAATAATAGCTCAATCGCGAGTTTCTGTATGGTCTCATCCTCATGCTGCAGATAAAAATCCTCCTTATGAATATTCCCTTTCTGATAACACTCCTGAACTTGTTCGAGCAGTGGTCTAAGCTCGATAGACTCCCAATACGGGATAGTGTCAGAGATATTTCCCAAAATGAAATCTAAAACAGTCTCAAATCCCTCTTGGTCGGAGGGCTCATGACCATACTGCAACATAACACGCAGCAAATCTCGTTCTTGGTGATAATGGTTAGCCACGCGCTCACGAGTTGCTGAAGAATTGGGTTGTGCATGCTGTCGCTTATTGGATTTCGCATGGAGTTCCTGTTGTGCTTTATGATCGGCTTGGATCTCACGCAGCTTATCTGATCTTTTCCTTTTGATACGATCATTAAGAACCCTATTTAATTCATCTATAAGGAGACGCTCTTCGATCTCCATGCGTGTTGCACATTCGCGGACATAGATATTTCGTTTTATGGAATCTCCAATTTTTCCGATTTGCTCCACGACTTGCTTGATCGCATTTGCCTTGGCCACAGGGTCGTTCTGAGCATCACCCAGATAGAACTCTGTCAGAAATAATATAAAGTCCTTTTCATGTGCCTGCTTGTAGTCTATGAATGCTTCAGATCCATGATTCTTCACGTAACTATCCGGATCCTCTCCCTCCGGTAGTATAACAACCTTCAGATCCAAACCCTCTTCCAACAAAATACCGACGCCTCGAATGGCGGCTGAAATACCAGCCGCATCTCCGTCGAATAGTATACAGACATTGGTCGAAAAGCGCTTGATGAGCTTGGCTTGTTCTTTTGTAAAAGAAGTTCCTGAGGCAGCAACCGCATTTCGTATACCCGCTTGATATAATCCGATAACATCCATATAGCCTTCTGTCAAAAGGCATTCATCCTGCTGCCGTATATACTTCTTAGTGAGATGAAGGCCATAGAGAACGCGGCTCTTGTGGTATATGTCACTCTCCGGAGAGTTAAGGTACTTGGGGCCCTTGTCCGTCTTTCCAAATTGTCTCCCAGCAAATGCAATCACCTTTCCTGAAAGATTGTGAATAGGGAAAATCAACCTGTTGAATAGAAAATCTCCGCCCTTTTTGTTTAACATTCCTAGCTCTTGGAGATAAGATTTTTTGTAATTCTGCTGGAGGGCAGTATCCACCATCGATGGATGTCCAGAAGGAGCATACCCTAGTTCAAATAATTGAGCCGTCTCGTCCTTAATATCTCGCTCACGGAGATAGCTCAATGCGATACTTCTGCCCATCTGACTGTCCCAGAGCTGCTCAACGTAGAAATCTCGTGCAAAGGTGTTGATGATATAGAAACTCTCTCGCTTAGTTAGTTCTAGCTGTTCCTCTACCGTCAGTTCCTTTTCCTGAATTTCAATATTATATCTAGCCGCTAGGTAACGGAGAGCTTCAGGATAGGTCATACCTTCATGTTCCATGAGAAAATCAATGGCATTGCCACCCTTTCCACACCCAAAGCACTTATATATATTCTTCGTAGGCGATACGGTAAAAGATGGAGTCTTCTCATCATGAAAAGGACAGAGACCCAGCATGTTCACGCCGCGCTTGCGTAAATCCACATATTCTCCAACAATATCCTCTACTTGGACAGCTTGGAATATCTGATCTATGGTCTCTCTTGAAATCACCTGTTCTAGATTATTTTGATATTAGAACGCCTCATATAGTTCGAGGGCTTAGAGGGCTTGATTGGGTAGCTAAGCGAGGCGTAAATTCCTATAATCCTAACAAATCATCCATACCAAAGATGCCTTTTCTACCCACCATCCATTCAGCGGCTTGAACTGCACCCTTCGCAAAACCTTCTCGACTATATGCTGTATGTTTTACTTCAATACTATCTATTTCGGAAAAAAAATGAACCGAGTGCGTTCCCGGAACATCAGGCAGACGTTTCGCAGAAATAGAAATTTCATCATCCTTCACATCTTGATCTTCTAGGGTCCATTTATTTTTTCGCTCTAATTTGCTAATTATCGTGCTAGCGGCAGCAATAGCTGTGCCTGAAGGAGCGTCGAGTTTCTCTGTATGATGGATTTCTTCCATGCTCACTTCATACTCTTCGAAACCATTCATAAGCTGGGAGAGACGTTCACAGGTCTTAAAGAATAAGTTCACCCCAATAGAATAGTTCGGTGCATAGAAAAACCCACCATCCAGTTTATTAACCTTCTGCTCTACCTCCGGTAATCTGTCTAACCAGGCTGTAGTACCTGATACTACCGCGACACCCTGGTCCAGACAGTTACATATGTTATCAAAAGCGGTCATCGGCGTAGAAAATTCAATAGCTACTTCTGTACCTAGACTCCGTAAATGATGAATATCGGATGGGTTGTCTCTATCGATCACGGCCACGATATTATGTCCTCTCTCCTGCAGAATCTGTTCGATCATTTTGCCCATTTTACCATATCCGACGATAGCTACTTTCATTTGTGGTTTTCGTTTAGTAAATTCAATAACACAATAATAACTAAAGCTCTTTAATCCTTATACAGTTATATAGGGTTATCTAATGTAACTTATGGTTTTCGTAGAGTGACGAATGGTATTATTGTTATACAAACAAATATCGAATGGCCCAAAAGACTATCATAGCTTTCGTTTGTTCTCTTTTCTTTGTTACACATACTAGTCTAGCACAAGAAAGTATTACTTCACTGGTTGAAAAAAAGAAATGGCATAGCCTATCGAATAAAGAAGATAAAGCGAAAGCCATTTTTGACTGGATATGCACAAATATTTCATACGATGTAGGGCGGCTCTACGAATACCGTGATGAAGCCGAATACCATTCCTTCGCGGCTCAAACATTGACCTCCCGTAGAGGAGTATGTCTAGGATATGCCGTCCTATACAAATCTATGTGCGATGAATTAGGGATACCCTCATTTCTCGTGGAGGGCATGGCGAGAAATGTCCTAAACCCGAGCGATATTGGGCCACATGCATGGGTGGTTATTCGTACCGAAGAAGGGTGGCACATCGTCGATCCCACATGGGGAGCAGGCACAGTAGACCGAGGTATATTTTCATTTGCCTTTAACGATCGTCATTTTTTTCCACCTTCATCGACATATATAGAGACGCACTACCCATTTGACCCCGTGTTTCAGTTAAGGTCAAACCCCTGTACCTATGAAGAATTTGTAAATGAGGATTATGACTCTGGGGAGTATAAATTATCATACAATGAAATACTAGATAACATGTACATGAAAGAGGAATACATAAGCCTAGAGCGTGCTTGGAAATATTATCCAAACGACCCCTACTTGACCCACAACTATGCTGTAATGCTAATGGATAGGTCTGGAGAATACATATTTCCCTGTGTAGAAGCTTTCAATCAGGATAACAATATCGAAGATCTCCCTTCCGACTGTAAGAAAAACATAGACATATCGATCAAAAACCTCAAACAAGCAAAGTCCCTAATGAAAACGGTGCTAGAGAACACGGATCAATATACAGACATGGTTCGTCTAAATCTAAATGTAATTGACCAAAACCTAAACACAGCAACTACCCTCTTGGGGATGATTGAGTAAACCAATGCCTATTCAAAAAAAACGGCTGATATCCATTTCTGGATCTACATCGACCTCCCGATGTATTCTATCGATCAGATACTTGGAGCAGTATGGACCTAGGGAGGCTCCTTTCGTACCGAGACCATTCAACACATAAGCGGATAGGCCATGGAGCTTACCTACAATAGGCCTTCTATCCACGGTGGTGGGGCGAACACCTGTTTGGGCTTTGAAAATCCACTGCTCATCTTTAGTCATTCGTGTTTCAAACTCCTCTACTAAATTCCTATATGCAGATATGTCTACCGCAATATCTCTACGCTCTCGTTCATTAATGGAACCAAACCACAAGTCACCATTGTCCAAGGGTACTCTGTAATACCTATCCTTTATTAAGTTCCGATTTTGCTCAATATCGGATTGTGTATCCGGTCTAGCACTTATCACCTGTCCATGAAATGGTACTATTAACTCCTTCGGAAAAAAGGGATTGTCAACAGCCATAGCCCCATCGCAAAAAATAACGGCGCTTGCGTCAATATCGCGATACTTGGCATTTTTCTCAGTAATAACTATATCCTTGTAATCGATATTTAGATATCTGATCAACTCTTGCTGCTCGAGCCATTTCCTTATTTGCTGAAGCATTGAACTGACATGAACGACATATCCATTGATCCCAACATAATGACTACTCTCACAGGGTCTATCCTCCTTCTCTAAGTCTGCAAACAATCCCTCATACCGCACATCAGAAAACTTGACATAGACATCGTTAAGTGCTTCTATAGTCGCTATGCGCCGCAGTATCACTCGTGGTTCAATAATCTCTCTACCGAGTACAATAGAGAGGTCCTGGTATAAGCGCAGTGTTTCTGAAAGCACTTCTTTATATCTCCACGAAAAAGCAAAACGCTTGCCCGTTACCGGATTAATAATTCCGGCAGACACCTTTGAAGAACTATAAAAATGCCTATCATCTATGACGACAATATTATAACCGTATTGGACTAATCTGTATGCTATCAGCGATCCAGCTAACCCCTGCCCTATGATAATGTAATCTACTTTCATCGAGTACTTAATCCAAATTCAGAACATGAAGAATTTTCCAGTTATTAAATCATTGTCCAAATGCAACCTATAAAAATACATTCCCGATTCCCTACCTATATCATCTTTGAATAGTCTGATTCTCTGTACCCCTTCGTTCCCATATCCAGTGACTTGATACTTCAGTTCATTAAGAGGATTGAATACCTGTAAGGTATAAGGCGTCTCTTCATGTAAAGTAAAAAATAGCTCTGCCTGGTCTGAAAACGGATTTGGGACTACCTGAGCAGCTGTTATCTGCCTTGGTTCATAAATAGATGGAAGTTCTCCATCTATCATACTAGTCATACCGATAGTGTCAGTACATGTAAGTACGTGAATATTTTGCCCTAAATCGATCCGCTCCATACTACACCAGTCGAGTATAGCATAGTCGCGTACTAGGGTAAAACCATCTCTATTCTGATCTTCGAAAATATCGTAACTGACATCATAACCCAGTGAAATGCAGCTATTTTCCCTTAGTGTATAACGCGGTCCAGGAATATCGCTCATCAATTCTTCCCATCCTCTAGAATGCATACAGACTGTTGTGTCCTCTGTGATGTCAAACATACCCGCCCGAAGTCCACAGTCCCTTACTATGTTTATCGTTTGTTTAAGTTTCAGTGTGTCCGGATTATTCGCACACTGCTCGTAGATTTTCCAATGACGCTCGAAAAAACCCAGTCCACACGACTGTCTCATATCTACTACAGTTTGTGTTATTTTTGCATTGCATATTGGATCTATATATCCAAGGTCTATAGTATCATCACGCCTATGAATAATTGTTCTAACTAGGGTATCCCTGATATCGATATCATCATGACTCGCTCTATTCCTTACGATGAAACTATCCTCACAATAAGTGTTTTGAACCAAGATATGCTCTGGAAGGAGATTCCCAAATTGATCTTGGAAATTAGTGCCCTCCCATTCGGCTATGGCGTAGCCACCTAACTCTTCATCCAATGCACGAAATACCAGACCTGCAAAACCGCCATTAATATTGGATCCAAATGAAGCTGCAGCATCTAACAAGCGTCCAATCTGGGTATTTTGTACCGCTCTACAACTGATATCGATATCCTCCAAATGCTGTAAAACAACTGGTGCTAAAAGTGCTTCAACCATGAGCTGGACTTTGCTGATACTGTAGTTACAAAACATGTCCATACTTAGAATCTCCACATCAAAAGTCGTGCAGGCGTCATCACAGCACATAGGTATCCTATGTCCCCAGCCTCCACCAAATCCATACTGATCGGTCACTTCCACAAGAGGCGCACCATGCTCGTCTCGAACACCGCATCTATCAATAACCTCCATGCGAATAGCATCTTTCCAACTTTCTAATACCATAGAAGTGCAGTCTTCGGTACTAGAACTTAGCGATTGTATCTCCGCGAGATAATACAGTTCTATCTCCTCGCTACCTATTCCGTCACCTAGCAATCTATAAATAGCATCACTTTTCAAAAATGATTCTATCTCCTGACCATCATCCAACTCCTCCAGTCGAGATGAACATAGGTCGACCCCTACCTCAGCCCAATCACTTCGTCGTATTAGCGAAAAGCTCAATTGACAATTGTCTTCTACCTCTATTCTTAAGTCTGACAACAATACCCAGTCTACCTGAGCTTGTGACTTAGAAACATGTACAACATCATTTTGAAAATGTATCGGAGGTTTCGTATCTAGATATGTAATGTCTAATTCCTGTTCTAGGTGATTCCCACAGCTATCCCATGCTTCTATGATTACTTTATCATCATTCGGATATTGGAGATATATATGGCTAGATTCTTTCTGATCCATCTGCCAGATACTTAGGGTAGAATCCCATTGGAGATCAATGACCTCTGTATCCCGCTTGGCCTTCCGAACACTCACATGAGAGACTCCACTATGTAGGTCTTGTGCTCTAATGGGAGGTAGTATTAGAGTCGCCTCACAGTCATGCTCAGCGAGGATACCCCACAGAAGAGTATCGGGTTCCACAGTAGGGGCGATGTTATCATCATATACATACTTTGTACAGCATACCCAATCATAGCTATCATAGCTTGTGCTATCTATTCCGCTTCGCATGATACCATCCGAATAACAAGCACTCTTGCGCTCTTTGCATAACTGCTTCCAACTTACTTTTTGTAAGACCTCCATAGGACATGACCTCGATATAGTATCCCAAGAAAAATCCCAATGGATAGAACACCCTGAATTTTGGATTATTTCAGGCGTCAGACAATAGCTGAAACATTCATCAGCCCCTGGATATAGGGGGAGCATTACTGAGATCCCATATGGACAATCGGGCTCTTCCCACCGCAGAGAGTCTTCTGAGATTTGCTCGATTCTGCAGAAGGGTATACAAAGGTCCAAAACAAATACATTAGTATCTTGCTGTACATCATCTGGAATGACTTTGTACTGGTCGGCCTCGTTGAGCAATTTCATTCCCGCCCTAATTTCAACAAGATAGTGGCTATCCACAAGCTTGTAATTTCTACGAAAGTCACAAGGATAAATCCTTGTTTCATCTTCAGAGAGAATTATAGGATGCTGGTCATAATAGTGAATCAACTGAGGATCTGTAATACCCTGAATATAAGAGCACAAACTATCTACCCATTCCACTGGATACCGAACTACCATGGGTTCGTAAGAGTGTAGTGCCGGAAATTCCTTCCAACAATAATACGCACATACCAAGCTGTCTCTAGAATAAGTCTGACTCACCAACTCTAAGGTATCCACATCCATACACGCCACAGAAGCAGGAGTAATATATGGTAGCCGGAAAACATGAATTGTATCTACAACTAAGACCACCTTGCCCTTGCTATTCAGAGCCCATTTCCTATAAAACGTGTGGAGCGTATCATTACCGCACGAATAGGTGACTTTAGTTTGTGATACATTAAGATTATATTTTTTTTCCCAGTGTCGGTAGAAATCCCTGGCATAAGCTAATGTATCAGTTTCGTCCAACTGATGATCTCCATTATAGTCCCCCAGGTCCCATGGTATTTCTTCTAGGATTGTAGGTCTGTTCTCACATTCTGAATGAATTATTGGCTTCCATGTATATGGATAAGTACTACGATACCACCTGAGATCGTACGGATCTGACAAATCCGCATTAGCATACTCATTAAAGCACCAAACACTAGTATCTCCAGAAATCGTAGACTTCAGATTGATAGGTTTCCTATGATCCACACTTACGCTGGTCTCACAATATCCTTCTGGTGTGTAGGAGACCATCGTAAGCACGCTTCCTCGATACTCACAGGGGATATAGATATTAAGATCGCGATTTAGAGTAATCCTATCAGATGTCAATAAGGTCATATAAGGCGTGTAGATATCCACTCCGACCACGGTATTTTCATTATCACCAATATTAGTCACTAGCTGCGATGATAAGATACTCACATATCCGCTATCATCAGGAATTACCGTCAGTTCTTTTATGCAATTTGGTGCTGGACCTTGGGGTGGAGGAATAGGGCGCCCATAAATCTCGATATTATCAATAGCGATAGCCTCTTCATTTCCATTGGTTTGGGCGGTAAGTATAATAGAAAGTTGTCTTCCAGCTCGGCTCGTGAGGGGTATGCATATTCTTGAGAATCTATTTGTGAGTATGATGCCGTTAGCCGCTACAGGGTCATTTAGTGTGATTACTCTGCCTCCCATATCATAATCTTGGGTTATCGACGTCATAGTATTAGTAGATAGAATATCGAAGCTAGGTTGCCCATCGATAACACCTCGGATGTTAATCACATCGCTACTTTCAAAATCTCCCATGGCTGCCATATCTATACAAAACTCTGTAATCTCAAGAGCATTTGATATATCAAAATTCCAAATGGCTGTAGCCTCATCTTCAGCGTTCTGATTATTCCGTGTATCCACGATACCAAAATAGTTATTCGGATAGTCACAAGGTACTGCTCCTAATGGATCATCAGCATTATAATTATCACATGAAATATCAGCAGCGGTGTTTACGAGGTTTAGGGGAGCTATCTGTGAGAATTTACTACCCAAGCGTCGTCCATCCGTAATGCCAAACATGTCCTCAGAATCAGTAAATGGATCTAGATGGCCGGTTTGTGACCCAGATTGCCATGATATAGCTGTACTCAATAGTCCTTTCGGCTGGTCGAAATTATCTGAAGCGATAAGTACTTCTTGGGCGATACTTATGTGGCTAAAATGTATAGCAAAGAAGAAACCAAAGAATAATACCAAAGAGATTCGAGACATAGCGGGGCATAGACTTGGGAGTGTGACACAGCCCTATGGTAATATTATATTTCCCTAATATAAAAACATCCGATAGATATAATAAAATAATTATCATTAAATTATATAAAATAAATATTTGTTATCCCTAAATCATCGGATCAAGCTATATCTACTGCCTGGCAGAGATAGTATGATGCCCTTAAGTTGCAAATTAAGCATTATACCAGCCAGCTTTGAGGAATGAAAGCCGGTCAGATATAACAATGTATCCATATGCTGCTCCTTTACCTTATCGAAAGCATTCACAACTTTTTGTTCATCTTCATCAAGCTGTTCAAAGAGCTTGATCTGTACATCCACATTACTAGCATTCCATCTCAAGTTCTTGGCGACATCCTCCACGCTCAAGAAAATAGATGCCTTTTGCTCAGCGATCAGAGCATTACAGCCCTTAGAATATAGATCATCTACCCTACCTGGAAGAGCATATACCTCACGATCATACCCAAAAGCGAGATTGGCCGTTATCATGGAACCCCCTTTCAGCGCAGATTCTACTACAATAACAGCATCACACAAACCAGCGATAATGCGATTCCGGACAGGAAAAAGCCTAGCGTCAAGCGATGTACCAGGTGGCGCTTCAGATATTAGGGCACCTCCATTAGCTACCATTCGTTCTGCAGCCTTTTTATGTACATGTGGGTATACGGAGTCCAATCCATTGGCCAATACAGCGATAGTCTTCAGTCCCGTAGTGAGTGCTAACTCATGAGCAGCAATGTCCGTACCAAATGCTAGTCCACTAATGATAGTTGGGGCATACCTAACCATGTCCTGAATACAATGCGTAAGCTCTTTTCGACCGTATTCCGTTATTTTTCGGGTTCCTACGATACCTAATGGACGATATCTTAGCGCACCCAAACTACCCTTGTAATATAATAAAGGAGGAGGATCAGGTATGGACTTCAATCTAGGAGGATAATCATCTTCCAAAATCGAAATCATCGAAATGTCACTTTTCATACATCGATCATAAACCTCCTTCGCGGACTTGGTGTCAGCAGATTTTAATAAAGGAAATACTCCTTTTGAGATCATCAATTCAGCATCGCTCAGATCATTCAGATTATCAAATAACGCTGATGCCGAGCCGAAATGAGTAAGGAGTTTGCGAATTCCTATAGGTCCAAGCCCAGGAACTTTAGAGAGCGCTATAAGATTTATATATTCGCTTTCACTATTCATTCTAGTATAAAAAGAGTTATCCTATTGAGTAAAAGTAAAAAGAAATTTTACGTTGTATGGAGAGGATACGAACCTGGAGTATATGATAATTGGCGTGATTGTCAACGACAAGTGAAGGGATATCCCAATGCACAGTACAAATCCTTTGACTCACTGCAACTCGCAGAGGAGGCCGCAATGGAAATCCCCACCAACCGGCCAAATAGACACCAAAAGTCACGAAATATCTCACCTCACAGTACTACATCCCAGATTATTACTCCATCCATTTCAGTGGATGCAGCATGCTCAGGAAATCCGGGTATAATGGAATACCAAGGAGTATGGACGGAAAGTGCAGATAAAGTCATTTTTCGGCAAGGACCCTATCTAGATGGAACGAACAACATAGGTGAATTTCTCGCTATCGTTCATGCACTAGCACTTATCGAGAAAAATGGATGGCATGCGTACCCCATCTATACAGACTCCATTACAGCTATGGCATGGGTGCGAAATAAGAAGGTAAACACTAAACTTCAAAAAACCGCCCAAAATCAAGATTTGTTCGACCTCATAGAAAGAGGTGTAAAATGGCTTGAAAACCATACATATAATAGCTCAATACTAAAATGGGAAACCCGAAAATGGGGAGAAATACCCGCTGACTTTGGACGCAAATAACCTAAAGTCATCCTATTTTTTCGAAGGTCGAATAGCGTAATCCGCTACTACCTTTCCACGACGCATCTGTTCCAGTTTTCTTCTCAGCAAGTTCCTCTTCAATGGTTTTATCTTCTCCACGAATAGCACACCTTCTAGGTGATCATATTCATGCAGGATCACTCTAGCCTCAATACCATCATACGTCTCCTCAACAGATTCGAAATTTTCATCACGATAACTGATAGTGACCGTCTCTAATCTTTCTACCTCCGCTCTTATCTGGGGAATACTGAGACAACCCTCCTCGTATGACCATAGTTTTCCATTCATCTCAACAACACTAGGATTTATAAAAACCTTCTTCAATCCGTCTATCTTATACCTCGGTGTGGTACCCTGATCTTCTAGTAATTGCAAGGTATCCACAATGAATATACGTTTACTGTGCCCTACTTGGGGCGCAGCCAAACCGACTCCAGAGGCGTTGTACATGGTGTCCCACATATTCTCAATAAGCTCTTCGTGCATCTCGTCCAATACCTCAATGTCTTCTGCTACCCGCTTGAGTACGGGCTGTCCGTAAGTATAAATAGGTAAAATCATAAGAACGCAAAGATAGCTAATGTCCTAAATAACGCTGTAATATAATCGCCGCACTTACCTTGTCGACCAGACTCTTATCACGTCTTTTCATTTTCTTTGGAACACTCCTTAATATAATATCCCTAGCCGCCAAACTAGATTGGTACTCATCTTGAAGAGCGATGTCCACCGATGGGAACCTCTTACTGATCATCTGCACGAACGACATCACCTCAGAGTGATTGTCAGATGGAGTGCCATCAGCATGTAGTGGTTCTCCTACCACAATGGTCGAAACATCCTCATCAGCGATATAATCATCCAAAAACTGAAACAAATCCTCCCTAGCTACAGTGACAAGTGGCGCTGCAATTATCTGTAATGGATCCGTAACCGCAATCCCAACCCTCTTCGTTCCGTAATCCACAGCCAAAACACGTGCCATATCAAGTATAGTAAATGATAATATGTGACAAACTCTGATTTGAGTCCCTGCTTCATATATGCGTTAGAATATATAAAGTAAAAAACTCAAAAGCTATGCGCTAACAATCTTTTTTGTTCGCTCAGCAACTCTTATCAGTATAGGTATAAGGAGTAGAATCCAGATATTCATATTAGTATTTAAATGAATATAAGCAAATACCATGCCACATAACCATGTGGCAAAATAAAAAAAGCCCCCCCCCAATTTCTTGGAGAGAGGCCATCCCAAAAACCGATTTTATCGTCCTAAAACTCGGCTCTTAATACTCCTTACTCATGATTTAGACAGAAATACTACTCAATAAAAACTAGACGCTTAGTTTCAGATGCTTCGTTAGTTTCTAACTGATAGTACACAACTCCTGTTGTTCCTATTTCGTCAGAAGTAACGGTTACTGTATTTAGTCCTTCAGCAAACTCTTGAGAGATCACCTGAAGTACTTTTCCAGTTACATCGAAGAAGCTCAATGTAGCTTGACCTGCAGTTGGCAAATTGAATCGGATAGAAGTACTAGCTACAGCAGGGTTCGGAGTGTTCTGGAACAATGCGAATCCATCTGTTGAAGCAAACTCTAATCCTACAGTAGTAAATTCGTCACCAGCTACTGCTTTCGCTTCGAATCCTTCTGCACTTCCTAGGCTGATAACATCACTTAGGTTAGCATCAGCTTTAGCAGCTAATTCCACTACTAGATCAGTTACATCACCAGCATAAGATACTAGAATCAAACCTTCGTTTACTACATTCCAATTCTCTGCAGATACACCTGCTATATTCAATACATCAACTTTGTCAGCATCGTACTGAAGAGCTACTTGGTAACCTTCCACTGCAGGGCTTGTCAATGTAACTGCTTCTCTTTGTCCTTCTGTAAGAGCTATATCGCTAGCTACGAAGTTTGCAGCTGCTGCTCTTGAAAGATCTACATTCTGCTGATCGATATCTCCTATCTTAACCGCAGTGAAGTTTACTGACTCAGCAGCGCTTACACTTGAGATTTGATAAGTCTCTTCTCCACTTACAGTGTTGAAGAATCTCCAGCTTGTGTTACCAGGGAAGCTCTCAGCTTTCTTCAATGTGATCTGCTGGATAGCAATGATGTCAAGTCCGTTTACTCTACCATCATTGTTCACATCAGCAGCTACTAGAGTAAACTCTCCATCAAGAGATTGTCTACCCAAGATATGACGCTGGATTCTTACGATATCAGCGATATCAACACCATTGATGAAATCATAGTTCTTCGCAGGAGTGATAGCTACTGAAGCTCCTTCGGCAACATCAAGTGCAAAAGTTCCATCAGCACCAGTTACAGCAGATAGTGTTCTACCATCAGCAAGTACTCCTGTTACAGTAACATTTTGTACATCACCATTGTACTCAGTAGTGATATCTCCTGTGATGTTTCCACTCTGCTGTCCTGATCCAGTTGTATCAGCATCATCTTCTTCTACTGCATCACAATCGATAACGATCTTCTGGATACACTCGATCTCGTCACCAGAACACCAGTCACTTACTTTCCAATGTCTGTGGATTTTGTATACACCCTCTTGTCCAGCTACTTCGAATACGTGATCCTCGTAACCGATACCCAACTGACGGCAGTCAGTATCATCCAATGCGTATACTAGTGATCCTACTTCATCTTCTGGTAGTACTACATTACCAGCTACGTCATAATCAACTCCTTCAGTACATACAACAGTCTCCTCAGGAACATCAAACATATGCTTGTTCAACTCACAACCCGCTACGATGTTGATCACCTGCTCGTATACTAGTGGATTAGAATCATGCTCATCGCTACATCCACTAAATACTTGCCATCTTCTTGTGATGGTTCCAACTCCACAATCATTAAGCTCTACCCAGATATCTTGCTCACATCTTGCACCACATAGTACGAATGCTCCACCTTTCTGAGCTTCTACAGTATCAGGCACGATGATGACAGAAGTATCATAAGTAGTTACCCAGATCTCCTCACCATCATGTCCAGGAACGAACTCCTTAACAGTATCGATAACATACTCACAAGCAGTAGTGATGTACTCGAAAGTTTTATCCATTTCGTTTCCATCCTCATCCACTAGCTGGTTATCAGCGCTTCTCCATCCTTTCATCAATGCTCCTAATAGCTCATCTACGGTAGCGAACTCCTCAGGTGCTTCATCACTGTTATTACCAGCCGCGATAGCAGCATCGATAGCCTCAGCATAAGTAGAAGCATAGCTAGCACAAGAAATGGTAATCTCGTCAAACTCACAAGCCTTAGCCACTGGTGACTTATCCTCTACTTCTACAGTCAACCATCCCTTAGAATAGTTACACTCTTTGTCGATAGCAAGTAGCTCAACAGTCACTTCTTCACATGCATCAGCACAACAGAAAGGAACTGCTTCAGCCCATCCACCACCTACAGTAGCACCGTAGTCAACAGATATTACAGAATTTCCATGCTCATCTTGTGGAGCACAGTTCTCAGCCCAGTACTGAAGGATAGCTTGCTCCCAACCATGAACTACATAGTTGTCATCAATATCAGAACCATCACCATCTACATCACAGAACTTACCATCATACTTCAACCACTCATACTGCTCTGCATAGTACTGCTCAACCTCACCTTCAGTAAGTGTAGCCGTGTAGCCGTAGTCATCGATGAAATCATGCAATTCCTCAATAGTAGTAATCTCAGCGATAGCGTCGCTGCATAGCTCTACTCCACAAGCCTCAGCCCAGTCAGTTCTTCTAGCTAGGATCATGCGTATTCCACAGTTATCTGTAGTTCCTTCATCAAAACGCTCAGCATCTACCCAGATGTCTTTACCACCTAAAGACACTCTGATATTATCATCAGTAATCACTGTAGGAGGTGTATTATCCACAACATACAATGCATCTTCGTACTCGAATGTATCAGCATTATGACACTGATCTAGAGCAACATAATGAACATCATAATGGCCACAAGCCAACTGTACAGTTCTGGTAGACTCAGCATGCATCCAGTAACCACTCTCCTCGTCATAAGTCAATCGAATAGAAGCTCCTTGAACAGCACCATTGAGTACTACAGTAGCCTTAACCTCTTTCACACCACTACAATCATCCTTCAAGTGAATAGCAGGTACTCTAGCCTCTGCATAACAATCATGTGATCCAGCAGACCATGTACGAGCATCTTGAAAATCTTGTAACAATGGAGCCAATGTATCTACATACATCTTCCACTGCTCTATTACATATACTCCATCTGGAGTCATAGAAGGATCCATAAGTCCCTCGTCTTCAACTGGGAACACAGTAGTGTCACCATTCTCATCTATACAGATACCCTCATCAGCGCCATTGGTAAAAACAGTCGCCATACAAGTCTGCTTCACCTCGAAATGCTTCTTCACAATACGAGGACAAGAACCACCTAGCTCCTTGATCTCCGTATGCATCACTGTATAGCATTTCGTAGCATCTAGGATGTCTTGTGTCATACACAGGGCAATACCTGTTGTCTCAGGAGAACCAGGGTAGGTAGGCAATATAACTAATGGACCTTCTTCACACTTCCACTCTTCCCATCTGTCACATACGACAGGATCATTTTCCGCACCAGGATTTGGAATACAGAAATCCGCCCAAAATCCATGACTACCAGGGATATACTCCCACTCCTCATCAGCAGTGATGTAGTCACCTCCGTTAGTCAAGAACTGATCTCCTCTCGAGACTGGACCATACTTATAAGAGTACTTACCATTATATAGAATAGAATCCTCAAGCAATGCAGTATCTGTAACTAAAATAGGCGTTCCATCCTCCTGAATGATGATCGGATTATCTTCGATATATTGATCAACAACTTCTTTCTCTTCACCTGTAAATGAATTAATACTTGCTATAATAGCATTTATCTGATCCATAGGATAATAGATATGATTACCCTCTGAGTGTAGACCTACGATCTGCTTCCAGCATACAAAAGAAGGATCTAGCTCAACATTAGGCATCGTATCTAGATAACAATGTACAGTATCTTTCTGTGGAGCATGGAATTTCAACTCAGGTAGTTTAATTACAGTAATTGTATCCCATACTGTAGAACGATTACCCTCCTTGTCGAATGCTTCCCACTCGCGAATGATAACCTTTGAAGTATCAGTACCCTCACATGGAAATGCCACAGTCCAGTCTTGTGCATAGTAATCACAATCCTCAAATCTAGGGTGATAGTATGCTCTAGCCTCCATAGCAGATATCACACTATCTCCATTAGTATCATACTTGTAGTAATCAGCTGTTCCGCTATCTGGGAACAAGATGTCGTCACCACATGGTACGATAGCCGTAGGCAACAAGGTATACGGAGAATCCGTAGTATACCAAGTCAAATTGCTAAGATCGTTAGGATCCTCAAATACCAATGGATCCAGACACCAAACAGAAGTATCTAAGTTACTGTTCAGTATCTTAGTATTTCCTTGCTTGATAGTCAGCTCTGACCAGCAAATTCCCAATTCGCTTTCTACATCTGCTTTCAGCGTAGCTCCTATATAAGAGCAAGCCGGAAACGAAATTACCTGGTCCGCAGCAGTAATTTCAGCGAAAAATACTGTACCACCAAATTCGTTTTTGATCGTAACAGTAAATGGAAATGCTTCAGCAGCATTAGGAACCATCTCCTGTGCTGTCAACAACACAGAATCGTTTGAGCCAACTGACAAATTCAGATTGGTACAGTTGGGCCCTGTTGTTTGGGCATAAGCCCCAGAGAGACCAAAAGCCAAAAACAACGTGACTACAAGCCACCTGCTAGCTTTTGCTCGCCAACTCCACGAAGGTAGAATTGAAGTAAAATTCGTCTTTTTCATGAGTTCTAGTTTTGGTTATTAAAATTAAATATCGGTTTAAAAAAAATTAGTTACACACCCATATAAGTCCGCACACAAACACTCACATGAAAAATATGTAGATGTTATATATGTTCGGCTTATAAAAAATCAAGTACAGCACATCAGCTCATACTTGATTCTACAAATATAAATTTTTCTATCTCAGATGACCAAGTTTTTTATGAACAAATTTAATATTCATTAATATGATATTTTGTATTTTACTGATATTCAATGAATTACGAATTGAAAAAAAACTAATTTTTTAATTGGATCAAGCAGCTAATCTCGTGTGAACCATCATTATACCGCTGAAACTCAGACATTCCTATACGATAAGTGTAAAAAACATTGATGGCCTCACTGGCTTTTGCCCCTAATAGAATAGAGGCAGCGCTATTTTCACCACCACCGATCCGATAGGACAATCCTCCATATAGTCTGTCCTCATCCAATGATAGCAGACAGTTCAGATCCACAGAGGACTGTCCCTCACCGCTTACAGATTGTAAGTAGTAAGACCCTCCTCTATAATATATAGAAGGTGTAAGCGTGAAATTATAGGCTTCGAGGTTCCAATCATACTCCACGTAAGCCGTGACAAAATTGAACGAACCATAGTCATTCTCATTCCCCGCAATAGCTTCTTCTCTATCCATTCTAGCCCTTATGGCATTCGGGAGACTTATTCCAGCACGCCACTGATCCCACTCTAGGTGTACGCCCATAGATATATCTAAGAAGTCCAAACCATCGGCCAGCTCCGCTAGTAGGGGATCATCTTGTACGATATTCGCATTTGTGAGTGCTCTACTAGACAATCCTCGATTATGATAAGCGGTACCTAAACCCAAAAAAATCTTGGTCTCATTGAGCTGCACCTTATAGCTATAGTTTAGCTGAGCTCTAAATGTATTATAATATCCAGCCTGATATGATCCGATCTGGGCTCCTATTCCTATATTGTCCACCAGCTTTCCACTATAGAAGATATTCGCTAAGCGCGGTGAATTCCGAAATCCCGCAAAGCTGCGGTGGTAGTCCAACACAATCTCCGGCTGATCATTCGCTCCTGCACGGGCCACATTCATAATAAATGGGTGAGCAAAGTAATTCTGATAGAATGATTCAAATTCTTGTGCATAGGCTGTTGTACTCATCGAAGTGATGAACACTAGGAAGGTATACAGTAGTTTTGTTCTCATTAAGTCCTTAAGATCTCTCATAAAAATTATCTCAATCTATTTATCAACGTAATACTGCCCTCAAACACATTTAGATCACCATCTGCATCGCGTGCACGTATGACATAAAAATAAACTCCATCATTCAATATACTTCCATCACTGCTCGTACCAGACCAATCATTCGTATAGCTAGGCGCATCAAACACCAATGACCCCCATTGGTCAAAAATCTTTAACGCTGCTGACTGAAACTCGGACAAACAGAAAAACTGGAGATCATCATTACGCCCATCGCCATTAGGAGTAATGACCATATCCTCAGGAAAACACCCCATATCACTATCAGGCACCGTGATACGGCGCGTAAGTTCACAATTGTTTTCATCTCGTATCGTAACCGTGTATACACCTGCAGATAGGTTCCGTACAAAAGCCAAAGCATCATTATTCGGAGTATTCCAGCTAAATCTCAGTGGCCGAACGCCTCCCATAGCTTGTAGGTCTATACTACCAGTATTTCCTCCAATATCTGGCTCTACTATAGGGTTGACCGAAATAGCGTCAGGCTGAGTCAAGGTAATAGACCGCTGTGCGGTGTTGCCAATCGCGTCCCTCACTTCTAGACTATATATTCCTGACTCCAAATTAGTCAACACAGCGTTACTACCACTAGCTCCCTGCGTCCATCTATATTCATAGGGACCCATACCACCTACTGCAGAGGCCTGAATACTACCATCCGAAGCTCCGTGACAGCTTATGTTGAATCCATTGTAATCAGATGTCACTACATTTATCCTGAGACCGCCCTGTTCACCACTCACTTCGATGGTTCGCATTAACTGACACCCACTTTCGTCCGTGATGACTACTATATATTCACCACCACCGATTCCACTGATATTCTGGGTAGTAGCTCCATTGGACCATTGGAAAGATAACTGGCCCTGGCCTCCAGCGACATTTATGGCTATTGCACCATCAGCTCCATTGGTTGATGGTGTCACATTTACTGAGGTTATGCGTATAGCATTGGGCGATTGTAAAGTGATCGTTCGTTCAAACACCAAGCCCCCCATACCGTCCCTGATACGCAATAGGTAATCCCCAGCAGCGACATTATTCAGATCTTCGCTAGTAGAGATCACTTGTCCTCCTATAGACCATTCGAAGGAATACTGCCCGGTTTCATTGACAGTAATATTTATTCGACCATTCTCTTGGTTCTGGCAAGGTGGTGGAAATGTCTCAATATCGACATCAAAATCAGTAGTCACAGATATAGTACCAGCACATCTATTCGATGGTAACACGTTGTTGCCTTGGTATATTCCTCCTTGAGCACGCGGCTCAATTCTCAAACTACTCTGCTGTCCGGCCGATCCAATAACATCGAAACAAAGCTCCATAAAAACCTCATCATCCGCTAAGGAAGTCTCGAGCTGGGTGAAACTAATGTTCAGCCTATCGTTCTGCTGCAAGAATACATTCAATCCTTGGATCCCTGCCGTATTATTAAAACTGCTATAGGCAATCACATTCTGATCCCACTGCGCAAACATATCCATCCCATCAATGTTCTGAAAATCCCTTACTCGCAAGGGTACACAAAAACTACCTCCTTCAGAGACAGATGCGTCTTCGAAATACAACGTAAGACCATCTCCATCGCAATTACTAGATCCTCCGCCGCCGCCATTGCCACTACCAGAAACGGTGACTGTTCCGCTACGACCATCGAAGCCAATATCCCCTTGTTCTCCATTTACTATCCCAGTTATCCTCCTCGCAAGAGGGTTGTCGGTAAACGAAACACTTGTGCTTCCAGAGGAACCTAGTATTCTAAATCTTAGCTTGAATATCTCCGTATTGTCTGGCACATCTATGGGATCAGCAGATGGTGTTGTCCAGGTAAGTGATAGCCGTCCTTCGCTTACACCTGCTACACCAAAACTACTTGTAGCATTTAGCCCTTGAAGATTGACGTCAGTGACCTCCACAAACTCCAAAAAATTCGGATCCCAACCCATAGATAGTTGCATACCAATAACGGATCTAAAATCTCTGACCGACACAGGCAGGGTAACCACATCATTCTGGTTACCCTGCGCAGAACCAGTGATCAGTACCGCAGTGTTATCAGGAGCATCCCCGACCGTAATTGTTCCAGGAGTGACATTGACATTCGGGCTAGTGAGTTCACCATTGACCTCCTGCACAATTTGTAATTCAATATCAGGATAATTCTCTATAATGGTAAAGTCAGACCTACTTCCATTTCCTCCAATTTCCTCGAATTCTATCGTAAAGAAAGCCTCTCCATCAGGCAATGATATCGGTCCGCTAGTATTTAACCAACGTACTAGCATTAGCCCTTCTTGATTATCAAACGTAGCGTCATTGTCGGAGAAGACAATGGTCGTATTGTTTACAAGTCTCCTAGGGCGTAATACGGCAGGATCCCAGCTGACCACAAGATCAGCACCTAATACATCCGTAAAGTTGTCCACTCTACAACTCAGTTCAAAACTCTCGCCGACACCTACATTGCGACTGTCAAACGTGAGATCTATCTGTGCCAAAGCATTGACGACCAACCCCATGAACAGAAGAAAAAAAGATAAGATTCTACACATAGTATTTAGCACTTTGCGAAATATCACACGAAGGTAAATTTCTTCAAGAAAATTTATCGCTAAGAAAGTGAATATTATTGGGCTCTTCAGCACTATAGACAGGCTTTTGAATACGCTTTAACTTATATGCATATTATTAATAAAACTTAATAACCATATGTACCAGTTTACAAGATCCAGAGTTACACACATATTATACAACAAGAATTTCTGGTCTAATATTTGTTTCTATATTACACATGCCACTCTACCATAACTAAAATATTATGCAGCCGTTAGAGCATAACCAAAATATCATATCGATCAGAATCGCTGACTTCCTGAAAGAGTTTCCTCCCTTCAGCTACCTTAGCAAAGAGGATAGAATCCAGCTTGCTCAGGGAGTAATGGTCAAATATGTAGACAAGGGGGAGGTTGTCTTCTATCAAGATCAGGCTCCATTAGACTACTTTTTTGTAGTGAATCAAGGCGCTATCAAACTGGAACGCCATAATGAGGACGAAAATGTCCTAATAGACATCTGTGACGAAGGAGACCTCTTCGGCATTCGTCCCCTCGTAGCGGATCAGCCTTATCTATCGCAAGCCACGGCTCAAGAAGAGTCGATCTTATACTGTGTGCATAAAACCACCATAACCGAAATCATTGAGAACAACCCTCGAGCTTCCTTTTTCTTAGCGAAGACCTTTGCCACCGGCTCACGTGGCGAAGACAGTGAAGATGGTGAGACCGGAATCATATTCCTGAATAGAAAGCCCATCAGCCAATATTACAAGCTGGCAGAAGTGCAAAAAGTAGAGATCACTAGAGCACCTATCACCTGTTCTCCTAATCACAAGATAGAAGAAGCCGCTAATATCATGACCACTGAAGACGTTGGCTCTATAATTGTGATTGATGAAGAGATGAAACCATTAGGGGTCATTACAGACTCAGACCTGCGGAGAAAGGTAGCTACTTACCGTGTGAGTAGACAAGCCTCAGTTACTGCCATCATGCAAAGCCCCGTGCTATGTATCACAGATGGAATATCCATCGCAGATGCACAAATCGAAATGATCAAAAACAATGTCAGTCACCTAGTCATTACAGATGATGGCACGGACGATAGCGCGGTGCAAGGAGTGCTGGCGGAACATGACCTCATCGTCATGCAAGGGAATAACCCTGTGGTACTCATCAAAGAAATCAAAGCCACCTCCAACCCTAAAGTCCTGAAAACAATCAGAGACAAAGCAGATACACTGCTACAAAACTACTTGTACCAAGAAGTCGCCATTTCCTTCGTGTCCAAAATCATGACCGAAATCACAGATGCTCTCGTGAAGCAATGCATTACTATCGCCATAGACAGGCTTCGTAGCGCAGGAAAGACATGCGACGCATCCTTCTGCTGGCTAGCCATAGGCAGTCATGGTCGGGGAGAACAATTGATACGCACTGACCAGGACCATGCTCTGTTGTTCGATGACGTACCAATAGGAAAGTATAAGGACACCAAAGACTACTTCCAAGAGCTTGCCCAAATAGCAGTAGATCTGCTGAAAGAATGCGGATATTCATACTGTCCGGCTAACATGATGGCATCTAACCCACGATGGTGTCTATCACTATTTGAGTGGAAAGAACAGTTCTCGAAGTGGATCAATAATCCGAATAATGAGTCGATACTGAATTCTAGTATATTTATGGATTATCGACCGGTATATGGTGAGGAAGAGCTAGCAGAATCTCTATCTGAACATATCATACTTGAGGTTACGGATAACAAAAATTTTCTAACTTTTCTGTCAAAAAGCGCTACCGAAACGCCACCACCACTTAGTTTCTTCCGAAATTTTATCGTCGAAAAAGACGGCCATAACAAAAATGAATTCGACATCAAACAACGTGGTATGCTACCACTGGTGGATATCGCTAGAGTGCTTATTCTAGAATCGAGCATCCCCAATGTAAACAATACCATAGAGCGATTCCAGACTCTAGCTACACATGACCCCGCAAACAGTACACTATATGCCGAGGCTTCCGAAGCCTATGAGATCATGATGAAACTACGGGCCAAACAAGGGATTGAAAACAATGATAGCGGTCGATTTTTTGACCCCAAAAAGCTCAATAAATTCGAGCGATTATTGCTACGTAATGGATTCAAGCCCATAAGTCGATTACAAGAGATTCTGAATATCAGATACCAACTCAAATTCATCTTCAGATAGCCATACAATATTTTACAATGAAGAAATGGTTATCTCTACACCTTGGCACAGAAAAACCAGACTATTGGAAGTCTTACGAACATGAAGCAAAGCAACGATTGAGCAAGGATATGCTCATAAAGGACGTTCCCTTCGTAGTTCTTGATACCGAGACCACAGGACTAAATCCGAAACACGATCGTATATTATCCATCGGTGCAATTATCGTACAGGGAGGCATGGTACATTCGAATGCTCCCTTTCACGCGTTTCTAAAGCAAGACACCTATGATCGTGACTCTGCGACCGTGCATGGCATACGACATGAAGTGGTGAACCAAATGGGGATACCTGAAGAAGAAGCTATACAACAACTACTCGAACTATTGGGCAATAAAATAATCGTGGGGCACCATATCGGATTTGACCTCCTTATGCTCAATGCAGCTGCTAAACGCTACGGTGGAGGGAAGATTATCAATAGCTCATTGGATACCTCCAATCTATTCCAAAGAGCTTTTCCCCAGAACTATGCCTATTACTACAACGTTCGCCCCAAAATAGCTCTAGACCTCGTGGCGAACACCTTCAATATAACTGCGCATGACCGGCACTCTGCACTCGGTGATGTCATGATTACTGCTTTAGCTTTTCTGAAAATCGTCAAGAAACTAGAAAAACGAGGTGTTCGAACCTTAAAAGACCTCCACAGTCGTTTTAAATACTGAGACAACCGAAAAGACGAAAACTACCTCGTTCTCTTCTAAAAAGGATTAGAAAAAGCGGGATTCGTCAGTACAGTAGTGTCTGTCAAGGTATGTAAGAAAGCAATGATTTGTTTTTTCTGCTCTTCCGTAAGACCTAAGGGGCGTATTAGGGGGTCTACATTACCTATAAAATGACCGCCACTGTTATAATGATCCATAACTTCTTCCAAGGTCTGAAACCGGCCATCGTGCATATATGGGGCTGTAAGCGCTATATTCCGCAAACTGGGTGCACGAAACTTACCATTATCAAACTGGTTGCCCGTCACTTCACCCAATCCAAAATCCGAAAAATCATAGTATCCATCAACCTCCTGAATACCATTATTGAAGTATTCATTTGTTGTAAACAAAGGCATATTGTGACAATGCCCACACTCCGCATCCGGTAAACGTCCACTATGGTCAAAGAACATCGTCTGTCCATTAAACTCATCCTCTGATAGGAATAGGCCAGGTACGGCTTGATAATGTGCCTGATCGAACTTCGAATTATAACTTACGAGAGTCCGCTGGAATTGAGACAATGCCTTCGCCACCAATTCCTTGGATATTTCTTGACGATCTTGGATCCCAAATGCCCTTCTAAATCGCGCAGGATAATCATGATGTCTTCTGAGTTTTTGCTCAACATTAGGCCAGGACTCATGCATCTCTATAGGGTCCTCCACTGGTATTAGTGCTTGATCCTCTAGAGTACCTGACCTTCCATCCCAGAACAATCCGTTGTAAAAAAGCCCAATATTCAGCAAGCTCATAGCGCTTCTACGTCCTTCGTTACCACCTACACCGATACTGGTCGCCTGGCCATCAGCAAAACTATGTTCCTGTCTATGGCACGTACCACAGGACACAGTACTATCTAAGGACAATATGGGATCATAAAACAGTCTACGACCTAACTCTACGCCCTCCCTTGTCATCGGGTTGTCTTCAGGAATCTCCATCCGAGGAAAATATTCGGGCAATTCGATCGTAAAAACATCGGGCTCATAAGGTATCTCGATCAGATCACCGCGGTCATCAGGTTCGTTCGGGCCTTCCATCATACCACCACTATCCCCACATCCGAAAGAATGAAAAACAATAAGGCAGAACAGGATAATATTCTGAAATAATCGACCCAATATGTGGAAAATAAGGCTCACGAATAGACGGTTCTTTGTAGACTATAACTACAACGCTGATTTAGGACTTCTGGTTTTCAGAAAAAGACTGATACTCTTTTTTTATTATTTGTTTAACCTGATAAGAAAAATCCTTGGTCAACATCCACTGGTAGTATTGCTGATCTTTATATAGGGTCTCGCCTACGGGTTTTCCGTTATAGCGTCCGAAATTAAAGACGACAATATCATCAGTTGATAATTTTAGCTTTTGCGTAGCATCTAGTGTCCGACTATTGGAGCTAAATTCGTGTAATACTTGGACATCATTCCGAATAGGTTCCTGTACGGTCTCTCCATCTATCTCCGCATCCACGCCTTTATATTTTTCTAGCTGACCCTGTAGGACCTCGACAGTAGCTTCCACATCCGCCAACGCATCATGAGCGTTCTCCAATTCCTTACCACAATAGAAGCGATAAGCTGCTCGAAGAGTACGGGGCTCCATCTTGTGGAAGATCTGCTGCACATCCACCGTTCTGCGATTGTCCATATCAAGATACAAGCCACATCTAGCCAGCTCCTCTAAGAGCATAGGAATATCGAAGCGATTGGAATTATATCCTGCTAAATCCGCATCTCCTATGAAATCAAAGACCTCTATGGCTACCGCCTTGAAAGTGGGCTTGTCAGCAACATCTTCATTAGATATGCCATGCACTGATTCGGCTTCCTTAGAGATGGGCTTCTCTGGGTTAATTAGTAATTCCAACTGCATACGCTCACCAGCAGGGGTGTATTTGATCATAGCCAGCTGAATGATTCTATCATACATGACATGTAGACCTGTAGATTCAATATCAAAAAAAACAATGTCTTTATCCAAGTTTAGTAACATACTACTGAGGTATTAATAGATTTTTAAATTCTTTTGATGTATAATTATTTAGTTCCCCATCATTATTATATATGAAGAGTACTTCTAGTCGTCCTTTGAGTCTTTGGGCAGCCTCTATAGCTTTTTGGAGTCCCATACTCATAAACGCGGTCGCCCAAGCATCGGCCTCAGCACAAGAAGGAGCAATCACACTAGCTGACAATAGTTCATTGACCTCCGTATATCCAGTATGAGGATTTAGGGTATGTACGTACTTATCTCCATTGGATTCATAGAAATTTCGATAGTTTCCGGAGGTTGCCATAGATCTACCCTGAAGGTTCAGTAGGTACATAGTTTCATCCATCGGGCTCCCTTCCACGGGCTTTGCCACAGCGACCATCCACCCTTTCCCATTACGACCCTTGCCCATAGCTCCTATCTCTCCTCCGATATCGACAATAGCATTCTCGATGCCACAAGAAGACAAGAAGGACATGAGTATATCAACCCCATATCCTTTAGCCACAGCACTGAAGTCTAATTGTCCCTTTAGGGGCTTGGTCAATACGAGGTCATCATCTAATCGATACTTCTCAAATCCTACCGTCCTCATTATCTCATGGACTTGCTCATCATCCGGTATAAAATTGGTATCTCTAGCTTGATATCCAAACCCCCAATAGTTGGCCAAAGGCATTATACTCGGGTCTAAATAGCCATTGCTCTGACGATACACCATATCAGCAATCTCCATATTTTCTCTAAAATACTCTACCCTACTAGGAATACTAAGATGTTCTATATTTATTATACTATCCCCGCTTTGGTTTATTCGGCTGATAAGTGAGCTATCTATATAGGTAGACATGGCGAGGTTCAGGTCAACCAATAGGGAATCTATCTGCTCCTGGAGAACAGATACGCCTGAAGACTCAAAGGTCACGGTATAGTACGTCCCCATCGTCTCCCCTGCCCACTTCTTAATCTGAGTTTTGACTTCTGTTTCCCCGTGCTTACAGCCCATACACAGCATGACTAAGCAACCGCCAAAAAGAAATGCTAGCTTTCTCATACCTAATCACGTAT
Organism: Cletocamptus dominicanus; assembly: GCA_028565815.1. Lineage (NCBI taxonomy): Eukaryota > Metazoa > Arthropoda > Copepoda > Harpacticoida > Cletodidae > Cletocamptus > Cletocamptus dominicanus. The sequence goes on along the minus strand of JAOXNT010108141.1, from coordinate 14,159 downwards.
TGTCTGGAGTAACAGAATCAGGCAATACCCCAGTCTCTATTGCCTCTTTTCCAGCCCCGTGGAGCTGAACTGGTTTGTTCTGACGGTGCCTAAGATTCAAAAACTCTACTCCAAGCGAAAAAGCTATAGCAAAATACAAGTAACCCTTAGGGATAGCGCCTATTTCCTGATCGAATATCTGAAGATGAGCTAAATGGGCGCCCTCAGTGACAAGCATGAATCCAATCAAAATCAAAAAAGCTAAGCCCAACATTTGAATGGATGGATGTTTGTTTACAAATTCAGCTACAGGGATCGCAAAAATCATCATAATCACAACGGACAAAACCACCGCAGCAATCATGATCCATAGCGCACCATTGAGTCCAGAAGTCATACCCACAGCAGTGAGAATCGAGTCGAAGGAGAACACAATATTAATCAGTACAATTTGTAAAATTGCGGCATTTAAACTGCTACTAGTCTTGGCATTAACTCCTTCTAGAGTCTCGCTTTCCTCAAGCTTATGATGGATCTCTGTGGTACTCTTGTACAAGAGGAACAAGCCTCCGAGGATCAGAATAATACTCTGCCCGGAAAATGCCCCCTCTAAATATGTATAATGAAACTGCAGCCAAGGCGACTCCATAGCAATGAGCCAAGACACTCCGAAAAGCAAAGCAATACGCATAATCATCGCCAATACTAGACCAATATCAACAGCCTTTTTTCGGTCTTCTTTCTTGAGTTTAGCGGCCTGAATAGAGATGAAAATAATATTGTCTATACCTAAGACAATCTCCAAAAAAGTGAGCGTAATAAAACTAATCCATACGACTCCCTTGCTGAGATCGGGAAATTCCGCCAATAAAAAAGTCATAACTTACAATTGTAGGCGCAAATATACAAATACAGAGTGCCTTGCCTAATCTGTTTTATCCCCAGGCTCTGCGCTATTATACCACTTCTTCTGAGACATATAGATCCTATCTCTTCCTGATCATTCATGCGCTATTATATGTTATTATTTTACACATCATCACTATTTTGTGCATTATGAAGTACCGTAGACTTACCACCGAAGAATTACACGAATTGGAACCGGAGTTTGTAAGATTCCTAGCTAGTGCTCAGATTACCGCTCAAGATTGGGACAGTATGAAAACTCACAGTCCTCAGAAAGCAGATGAACTGTTGGACATCTTTAGCGACCTCATTTTGGATGGTGCTATGAGCAATATTCACTATCTAGTACTTAAAGAGAGGACCGGTGTTCGTGCTTTTTGTTTCGAAGATGACGGTGCCCATATGAAATCGGTCCAGTTTTCAGGGACTGAAATGGATATTGAATGCACTGACATCTCGCAGATGCTAGCACTCTTCAAAAACGAGAAAGTGAAGATCAAGCTGATCTCAGGCGAAAAAACGTTTGATAAAAAAACCGCCAATGAAGAAAAATTCCACCTTCTACAAATGGGAGCGGAAATAGAGAAAGATGGTAAATTTTACGATCAAATTTGCCGTTTATTTAAATAAGGCGATTAATTTTTACAAATAGTTTATTTTCTTGGTTTTGTTGCGCCAGATTCAATGTTTTTGTACTTTTGCATCAATAATGATTATGTAAACAATTTTTTGTTTTACATATTGTATTTTTACAATATTTGAATCTATGTCTATTTTTATAAGTTCAAAACGAATGCGTTTCTTACTATTTCTAATGGTTAGCTGCGTTCTTATCTTCATCTATTCATGTGGAGAGGATGAAGAATTTTTTGAAGAAGTAAAAAGCCTCCAAACAGAGAGCTACAGTGGCGATTTTCTGCAAGAGTATATATACCTTACCTGCCGGATAACACAGACAACAGATGGATTTTTTCCTACACAAGCCGCACGTGCGTATGGGTATATAGGTGTCGCGGCATATGAATCTATAGTGCATGGGATAGATGCAGACTATTCTATGGTGGGACAGTTACAGGGGTTTGACATCGGATCTATCCCCACGCCAAATCCTGGACAAGAATACCATTGGGCACTGGCTTGTAACGCTGCAACAGCCCACATCATGCGCAGGATGTTCGAGGCTAATATTTCGGAACAAAATCTACAACGTATTGATGAGCTCGAACGTCAGAATAGACGTACTCTGAGGAAAAACACGCCTGAGGAGGTAATGCTGCGGTCTGAGCGCTACGGTCGAGATGTGGCACAAGCGGTGTTTGAAATCAGCAAAACCGATGGTGCTCACGAAGCCTACCTGAGACCATTTGACCCTAGTTATCAGATACCTGATGACGCCTACTGTTGGGTACCTACCGATGCGAACAATCCGATGCCACTGAGCCCTGAATGGATGCATACTAGAAGTTTCTTGACTGGTATTGTAGATGCTAGCCAGCCTGGAGATCACCTACCCTTCTCTTTTGATCAGAACTCTGATTTCTATAAGCAAGCCATGGATGTCTATAATCAAGTCAATAGGAATACATCAGAAGAAGAGACAATAGCTAAATATTGGGCAGATGATCCATTTCAAACATGCACACCAGCAGGACATACATTCAACATAACAGCACAGCTGCTTAATGAATCTCAAGCTACCTTAGAAAAAACAGCTGTAGGTCTGGCTATGATGTCAGTTGCAGAAAACGACGCTTTCATCTCCTGCTGGCGGTCCAAGTACGACTATATTTTGATCCGACCAGTGAGCTATATTCAGCGCTATATAGACCCTTCATTCCGTACAGTAATTGGTACGCCTCCATTTCCCGCCTTCACATCTGGCCATTCGGCTGAGATCGGGGCGGCTGTCAAGGTGCTGATCCATCTTTTTGCGGATGAAAATGGTAATTACACTTTTACCGATTTGAGTCAAATTCAATACGGGTTTGAACCTAGAACTTTCAACAACTTCTATGACTTAGCAGATGAATGTGCCCTATCGAGATTCTACGGAGGAATACACTTTGAGATGGATAACTCTTTAGGTTTAGATTTAGGATTTGCCGTCGGCGATGCTGTAGTGAATCAGATTCGTTGGCCCCAAATATTAAGATAACATCAGCTTCTATCACCATTTGCTTACTTCCCATATGACTCTCAAAAGCAGATATATTCCTTATCTAGGGCTTTCATTAGGGATGATGCTTTTCTCTTGCAATGCGAATTCCATAGACGACGATCAAATAGATACTCTAGCGCACTACCAGATTAAAGCCACAACCCTTCGTGAGGCAAGGTTTGAGTTAGCCGATTCTATTCGCTTCTACATAGACTCAATACACCATCATAATCATGGCACAGATAGCATAACCATAGCTGAATGGCACCACACTCATTCTGAATTACTAACCCGCAAGGAAAGGCTAGCTACCCATAGCCGAAATTTAGCTGACACTATACGCCTTATACTACTCGAAATAACTGGTAATATGAGTCCCAACGAAAAGAGAGATTTCAATGAGGACCTACAGCTACACGTCAAGGAGATCACTACTACTATCGACAATTAAGTGTACAGCTTAATAAGCAGTCAGAAAACGGACTTTACAGTTTAACCTTATACCTCCCCAAACACAAAAGTTTTGAGTTCCTTAGTCTTGTTTTTATAGGGACCATTCTCGAGCTTAAGGACTCCCCTTGGGCATACCCCAGAACATATTCCACAACCTACGCACGAGGCCCTTACGATATTCTGTCCACGCTGAGCATAGTGTCGCACATCTATGCCCATCTCACAATAGGTAGAACAATTGCCACATGATATACACTGCCCACCATTTGTGGTTATTCTAAATCTAGAGAAAAACTTCTGTTGAATCCCTAGTATGGCTGCCATTGGACACCCAAATCTGCACCATACACGGCTGCCAAGGATAGGATAGAACCCGACGCCGATCACTCCAGAAAATATAGCTCCGATGTAGAAGGCATATGGTTTTCTAAAATAGGTATAAATATCCAAACCCATAAAGCTAGATGTCCCAGTAAAATAACCATACAATACCACTCCTGTAACGACCACTATGTACAGCAGGACGGCATGTATCAGCCAACGCTCTATCTGCCAAGCTCGCAGTGATTTATCCGACAGGTGCCTATATGGATCTCCTGCAGTTTCTGCGAGTCCACCACATCCACATACCCAAGAACAGTACCAGCGCTTTCCATAAAAATATGTCAAAGCAGGTGATATGAGTACAATCAGCAGTATGCCCCATACGAGATAGAACATACCCAGGCTGCCGCTCTCTTGCATATTATTGAGATGCCAGTCCTCAAAAAAGTAGTAATTCAATGGCCAAATATACTTTAGGTCCTTGCTGAAGTAGGGTTGTTCTTGGTGCAATCCCTCCATAATCTCTGGAATCAAAAAAGCCAAAAAAGTCTGACATATCATGACCACTACGGTTCGAATCTGTTGATATCTATTATGCCTATACTTCCATAAGAACTTCACGCCAAATACCAAAATAGCCAACGTGTATAGCACTCCGTATACAAACCACTGCGACGCCATCTGCCCCTTAATAGCATAACTCAATGGATCAAACAACGCAACCAAACCTGTATTTTGACTTCCTTCTTCGGCCAATCCTAGATACTCTGGATACATGTACAACACCACATAAAAACCCGTCAATGCAACCCCCACGATCCAGCCCCTAATACCGCGATTGGTCAAGGACGAAAACCATACACCATTATTCTTAATTCCCGCTGGCATGAATTTATACGCCTCCCAAGCATACCATACCACTCCTGTAGTGATACTCAAAAGAGCCATTGCCAACCACAAGAATCGAGGCTTTATATCGACCCCAAAAAACGCTAAAAAGAGTATTACCAACCCCACACCTCCCACAGCACTCGCAATTTTTTGAGACTTTGAAACAAAAGGTGGGTGTGGTTGTGCTAGAGACAAGCTGATATTTTGATTAGTCGTGGATAACATGTTATTCTATTTATTCAAAAAACTAAGCACCCTATCTAGGGTAGACGTATTTTGCTTTTCATTGAGCGTCAAACCCATCCTCTCGGATGCAACGCTCCAAACACTTTCATAATAATTATTATAAAACTCCGGATCGAAAAAAGCAAGACTCAGGTTTGATACGACTTCTTCTATAGATGTTTTGTCTACGATCCATTTTTCACAGACCTCGTGCCTGAATCGTACACCCATTAGATTGAAGCCAGTGATTCTCTTCGTAGCTTTTTCATAATTCAATCGGATACTTTTCTTTCTATCATCTGACATCCAGAATATTGTATCTATTCCTATCGGTAAGACAGAAGGAACATCCCCATACACCTGGTATTCGATATCGAAGAACTTGGCAGAATTGAACCATATACCCGGATCGTAAGCTCTTCTTTCTTCGCAGATGGTATAGGCTACCGTTTCACCCATCATTCTTCCCGTATACCATACGGCCTCTATAGCCCGTCTACCTGACTTAGGATATTTCAATTGTACGCAATCTCCAACAGCGTACACATCAGGGATGTTCGTCTGTAGATATTGATCAACCAGAACGCCTATGTCTATGTCTAGTTCACTTTCCTTCAAAAACCCCACATTAGGTCTAACCCCAGCCGTAAGTCCCACATACTGGCAGGGGATCTCATCTCCCTCCGAGGTCTTTATCGACTTCACGTATCCTCTATCATCAGGAATAATTTCAGATAGTTCCGTAGAGAGTCGCAGATCTATACCGTGCTCACGAATATGATCATTGATCATTGCCGATTCCTCTGGGGGTAGCACTTGGCTCCAATAGCTTTCCTCGCGAACCAAAAATGTCACATCTCGCTGTCTAGAATGAATCATTTCCGCGAGCTCGATCCCAATCAACCCTCCTCCCACGATCACAGCACTTTGGATATCCGTAGACACTCTCTCCAAATATTCTAGATCCTGAAAAGAATATAGCTGCCCGACCCCTTGGAGATCCTGTCCAGGCCATCCAAATCTATTCGGTATAGAACCCGTAGCCAGTACTAGCTTATCATAAGACACTCGCTCAGGAACCTGTCCCAAACTAGAATCTTTAAACCGCTGTTTAGAAAAAACAAGCTCTTTACGCGAAAAATCAATGCCACTAACCTCCCCACGCACCAGTTGTATTCTGTTTTTTTTCCAAAAATCATCGCTATAGGGCTTCGTATCCTGATAGCGCATATGCCCCATATATATGTACATTAGAGCGGTTCGCGAAAAGAAATGATCCGTCTCCTTGGAGACCACTATTATTTCGTAGTCAGAGAGCTTTCTGATGAACCGCGCTGCGGTGATTCCGCTGATTCCGTTGCCTAAAATAATTATGCGCATTTCTTACAATATGCTTGGGATACAATATAGTAATATCTATAATTACTGACAGGCCAACTCTGCTTTATTTAGACCATAACACATTTTAATATAGTCCCCTGCTACCCGACACTCACCGCCAAAGCACCAATGTATATGGCCTTTGCGCCGCTTTGATATATGGTATGACACAGTTCGTGTAGCGTAGATCCTGTTGTTACAATATCATCAATCACCAAAATATTTTTTCCACTTACACTAAGGGAGTTTTTACACTCGAATGCACCTTGTAAGTTCCGTTCTCTCTCCGTAGCAGACATTCTAGTCTGGGTTTTGGTAGATCGTGTTCTATCCACGATCTTCTGCACTGGAACACCCATCTTCTCAGAGACGGCACGACATATTTCATAACTTTGGTTAAAACTACGCTTTAGCATTCGTATAGGATGGAGCGGCACGGGACAAATCAAATCTAGACCCCAATCCCTATCTATAATCTGCTCGGCCAACAATCCTCCTAACCGATAGGCCGTAGGCTTGGAATATCTGTACTTCACCTGATGTATGATGTCATGTAGACTGCCAGATGATCGATAGCCGAAGACCACTTCTACTCCACTGACTTGGAGCTCTCGCTGACGCAGTCTCTGATATAGCAGTATGCGGTTACTCTCTGCTCTTGAACCGAGTATCATCTCCTCATAACAAATAGGACACAAAGACATATCTCGATCCAGAACAACTCCACACCGCAAACACTGTCTCCGAAACAACAAACTCCACATGTATTAGAATGAATAAATAGGCTAGTGCCTATCGCGTAATATAACCGGGATCTCCACGATTTGACTACCCCTAATGACTGTAAATACAATTTTCTCACCAGCATAACGCTTCTTCATCAAGCGTTGAATATCACTGAGATCCCTTACGGACTGATCATCTATTTCGATGATGACATCCCCAGGCTTCATCTGGGCAAATCGAGCAGGGCTTTCGGCATCCAATTCCACAACCACTACGCCAGACTCTGCTTGAATACCGTAGTTCTCGACTGCGTAGTCATCTACCTCCTCAACACTAATCCCAAGATAGCCAGGCTGCCGTTTGGTCCGATCCGCGTTCTTGAGAATCTCCTCCACAATGTTCTCTACAAGATTGGACGGAATAGCAAAAGCATAACCAGCATATACCCCATCAGGAGAGGCGATGGCCGTATTAATACCTATCAAATTCCCCTCGATATCTACCAGCGCTCCACCGGAATTACCAGGGTTTACAACAGCATCAGTCTGTATGAAGTCTTCAATGGCGTCCTTGGTGTTGATGATATTACTACGTCCCTTAGCACTAACGATACCCGCTGTTACGGTAGATGTTAAATCAAATGGATTTCCCACAGCTACGACCCACTCACCTACTTTGATACGATCTGAATTGCCGAACTCCAAATATTCAAAATTATCACCCTCCATCCTAAGCAATGCCAGATCCGACTTTGGGTCTCTACCGATGAGTTTTCCTCGAAAGGTACGGTTATCATGGAGAGTAATCTCTAGCTCATCAGCAAAATCAATAACATGATTATTGGTTACGATCAGTCCTTCTTTGCTGATGATGACTCCGGACCCATACCCTACTTGTTTATGGTTTTGGCCGCGAAGGTGATTTGGGCCAAAGAAAAAATCAAAAGGATCAAAAAAACCACGATTCCGATAGCGCTGGCGGTATAAGCGCTCATTTGCTGACTGCGTACTCTCCATGGCCTTGATATGCACCACAGCAGGCATCGCTATTTCCGCTGCCGCTGTAAAATCAAGTGGTGCCAATGACGATCGATAGCCCACTGGAGTCGTGCGATAAGAAGCAGGAATGGCGCCCACTCCGCGCCTCTCTAACCATTTATCACCACCTAATACCACAAGACCTCCCAATACAGCAGCAATGAATCCTATTCCAAATCCTTTCATAAGCGTAATTTTTAGTTTTTCGAACTAGCCCCTGATAGAACCATGAGTAGACTATTACTATAGACAAAAATCGATAAATTAGAGGATACGTACATAACGCTCCAGCGAAAATCTTATTTGCTTGAGAATAACAATCACATCTTATATTCAAATATCAATTCCACAATAAGCTATCGATGACACGATTTATACAACTTACGGATATGCACACAGGGCTGGAAGATGAGTTCCCGCTTGGTGTGGATTTACGTTCAAACTTTCAAAACGCCCTTGCCGAAATCCAAAAAAAGAAACCAGACTACCTTTTCCTCACTGGAGATTTTTGCTTGAAAGGAGGTGTTTCGGAAATCTATGCTTGGCAACAGGAAAAACTACTAAAACTAGGTATACCACTCCTTCCCATACCTGGCAACCATGACGACAAAACCCTATTGTCCCACTACTATGATTTATTTATTCATCAGAAAACTAAGGAGGTATTCTATACTAGAGAGATTGCCGGAAAGAAATGCATATTTCTAGACACGGCTGTAGGAGAAACATCTGACTACCAAAAATCCTGGCTGACGGAAGAACTCTATAGCACAAACACATCGGTATTCGTCTTCATGCATCACCCTCCAATGTTCGCAGGCGTGCCCCATATGGACGAAAATTACTTTCTGCGCGACCACCCAGAGGTACTCGATATACTGCGATCCCACAATCATCATTGTTATGTGTTCTGTGGTCACTACCACACGGACAGAACGATCATTGAAGACAATGTGATAGTACACATCACACCATCGCTATATCTACAGATTGCAGATGAAAGTGCTGAATTCTCGATACATACTGATCGACCTGGATTTCGCATCATAGATGTTTACGACAATGGTAGAATCAACACTCAGGTAAACTATATCGAACCTACGAGGAAATAGAAGGAATATTTATTCGCTGATTTGATCGGTCTCAGCATTGCCTGCGTCTCTACTGAACGCCCAGTCATACTTATCAAGCTTGGACAAGCAGACAGATAGTAGCATTATACTGTGATTGATGTCTTTTTTATGGACACTTTCTATGACCGAATGCATATGACGCAATGGAATAGATACGGCACCGACGATAGCACCATCCTGACCGAAGCGCTGTATCCCCGCAGTATCGGTACCACCGGCGGGAAGGACTTCGGGCTGCCATTTGATCCCTTCTTTTACAGCCATCTGCTTCATATACTTAACCATGCGCTGATCGCATATCGTAGATCCATCTAAGATCTTAATCGCTGTTCCCTTACCTAACTTAGTAATGTGCTCATGTGGTTGAGCCCCAGGGCAGTCATAGGCGATGGTGACATCAAGTCCAAACCCAAACTGAGGATTGATATGTCCTGCGGCATTGATAGCGCCCCGTAGACCTACCTCTTCCTGTACCGTAAATACAGCATAGATATCATAGGGTACTGACTGATCTTTGAGGTTTTTCATGACCTCCAATAATACATATACCGACACGCGATTGTCCAGGGATTTTCCATTGACACAACTACCCATCTCTATCAGAGATCGCTCTCTTGTAATAGGGTCTCCTATGGAGATAATCTCTCGGAGGGCCTCAGCATCTTCATAACCACAATCTATGTAATAGTCTTCTAATTTCGGTGCTTTATTCTTTTCTTCACCTTGCATGATGTGAATGGGCTTGGAACCCATCACTCCAACTACATCCTTACTTCCATGGACTATGACACGTTGTGCGGTCAATGTCTTAGGATCAAACCCACCCAATGGACGAAACCGTATGAATCCATTGTCATCGATATGAGAGACCACAAAACTAATCTCATCCATATGTGCAGCGACCATAACTCTCTTGGCCTCTCTACCTTTTTTGATACCTATGATGCTCCCCATACTATCTATTTTCACTTCATCAACCAGAGGCGTTAGCTCCTTCAATACAAGCTGCCGAATAGGGTCCTCAAATCCCGGCGCTCCCGGCGTTTCACAAATCTTTTTGAGCATTTCAAAATCAATCATAGTAAGAAGCGTTTACTTTTTTGAAATATACTTATTATAAAAAATCACAATATATAAGTTTTATTATTTTTGAGCTTTAGTTTTTATCCGATTGTGATGGAGTTATACATCACCAGAAGTAACACTATCCCATGTCGCTATTTAGAAGATTCTTAGGCCAAACGGCGATTTATGGCGGTGGATATTTCGCCATACGGATACTCAACTATCTGATCGTAAGTATCTATTTGGTAAAAAAGCTGGACTCTCCATTTCACTTCGGTGCTTATCGAGAATTCTTTTTCTTGATCGGGTTTTTTGTTCTTTTCCTGGGGATGCGGATGGAGACAACGTTCTTCAGGTTTGCCCAAGACCGAACCCAAAAGAATCAAGCTTTCACAACGGCCTTTGTCACTCTTCTAAGTGCAGCTGGAGGATTTTGGCTGCTCTGTATTTTGCTTCGCACTCCTCTTGCGTACTCTTCTTTTATCAACTATCCTCAGTACACCGATCTCGTGGTGCTTAGTGCGACCATAGTGCTCTTAGATGTGCTCATTGCCATGCCTTTTGCCAGTCTGCGTGTAGAGGAACGCCCTCTTTGGTTTAGCCTTAATAAGATCATACATATTGGGTTATTCATTGTTTGGATTGTTGGCATACTAGAAATATGGCCGCGATTGGACGACTCCTTTGCTGAGCGCCTAAGCAATGATCGCATACTGTACTTGGTATTCTGGGGCTATATATTTGCATCCGGTACTATGCTTCTGATGTTCATGCCACGAATCGTGCGCTCTTGGGTCGCTGTAAAAGCAGATTATTTGTACCAGATGCTGATCTATGGTCTTCCCCTGATAGCGGTAATGATGGGCGGATATGTGATCAACAATGGCTATACCCTCCTCATGAAGTTCTTACTATCCGGTGATGTTATGGAAAATGTCGAGCGTCAAGGATTGTTTTCCGTCATTTTCCAGGTAGCCATGATCATGAGTATTTTTACGACGGCTTACAACTATGCCGCAGAGCCCTTTTTTTTCCAACAGTCTAGGCTGAAAAAACCTAACCATATATATAGATACATGGCCTATGGCTACGCTATAGCAGCACTTATAGTCATGTTGACGGTGATGATGGCAGCTGACTTTCTTTTCTATTTCGACATCTATTCTTCGGAATATAGAGCTAACCTCTACCTACTACCTTTTCTACTACTCGGTATGTTCTTACAGGGCTTGTACTACAATTTTTCTGTTTGGTACAAGGTGCAAGATCACACTAATTATGGTGCTATAATGGCATGTCTAGGAATGGTGACATACTTAGTATCTGCCTATTTTCTGATCCTCCATTTTCAAGAACCGGGAGCCATTATGGCGACTATTATAGCTTATATAGTTATGCTAATCTTAAATCACATCTTCGGGCATAAACTATATCCGGTAAACTACGATTATAGAAAAATTGCTTTTTTAACTTTCCTTACTTATGGCTTATTCTATGTACACAACTATCTACTAAATCTATGGGAGAATGATTCTATCTGGATACTAATAGGTACGAAGAGTCTGATGATTATCGTCTTTGTATCGATACTCATACGTTCGGAACGAAAACTCTTGCGAACCCTAGTCCCCAGATAGGACTAATAGCGGTCTGGTCGTTCCCAGTGATTGTGTTCTTCGATTTCCTCGAGTATGATTAGATAATTAGCGTATCGAAGTTCCGATATATCACCGTTTTCAACACACGCCTTTACAGCACATTTAGGTTCATTTCGGTGGGTACAGTTCGCAAACTTACAATGCTGTGCCTCCTGAAATATCTCTCTAAAATTATGGGCTACGTCCTGTACATCGAGATTATTGAAGGTTAGAGTCTTAATCCCAGGAGTATCGATGATGTACCCACCAAAAGGAAGTTCAAACATCTCAGCAAAAGTTGTTGTATGCTGCCCTTTGCCAGTATATCCAGATAGATCTCCTGTACGTAATCCTAGTTCAGGTGAGATTGTATTCAGCAACGAAGACTTGCCTACTCCAGACTGACCGCTGATGAGGGTCGTATGATTGGTCAGATAGGCTTTCAGTTCTGAGACTCCATAACCTGTTCTGGCTGATACGAGATCGACCTCATAGCCGATCTTCTGATAAATTTCCTTCATATAAAGAAAGACCTCTAGATCCTCTTCATTATACAGGTCACACTTGTTAAATACAATCTTGACGGGAAGATCGTGAGGCTCGGTCATTAAGAGAAATCGATCGATAAATCCCTGCTTAAGCATCGGCTCCACAATCGTGACTATGAGCAGAGCTCGATCTATGTTCGATGCGAGCAGGTGTAGATGGAATCGGTTACGCGGAGATTGCCTGACGATATAATTTTTCCTAGCACCGATGTGCTGGATTAGGCCAGTCTGTTCCACCTCGTTCTCGATATTGAATTGCACAAGATCCCCCACTGCGACTGGATTGGTCAATACTTGATCATCTATCCGAAACCGTCCCTTTATCCGACAGTCATAATAGATGCCTTCGGGAGTCCTTACTCTGTACCAACTGCCAGTGCTTCTTATGACTGTTCCTTCTAGCATAGGGACAAAAGTAGAAAAACAAAAGAGGTCGTGTCTCAGTATTGTTATATTTTATCAACCAAACACTATACTCTCACAACAAAAAACAATCATGTAAGACCTGCACCGTTCTCACTCAGCGACTGAAAGTCAAAATCACCTTACACATGCCTATCCTATTCATCCAAAATAACTTCATTTGAACCACTATGCACACCAAATTCCTGCTGAATTTTTCTGTAAAAAAGGGTAATGATAATCGTCAGAAAGGGCATGACTACCAGTAGGCCAATACCCAAGGTAAATATCGACAGTATCACTAACCCTATACCTAATAAGAACACCTGAAGATACTTCCATTCGTGGGATAGTTCATTTAAGTGTGTCTTTTGTTTTTTGATTGCCAGTTTTCGATATTTCCATGCCCTAGGTGGATAGTGATCATCCTAGTTGAAGGGTGTGGAAATGTGGTAAACTGGGTAGGTTCATTGTTCCCTTTCATTCGCCCATATGTTTAGTGACCCTATCTCCAAATTGATCAATCATGGCCCGTTGACATACTTTCCAGTTGTACGCCTTTCTACGCCATGACTTCTCATTGTACATCAGAGATAAGTACAGCTGCTTTAGCAAGGCCTGTTCGCTTACCCAAGCCGCTTTGCTCTTCACCAATTTACGGATGATCCTATGTAGGGCTTCTACCGGATTGGTCGTGTATATGATACGGCGAAGGTCCTCTGGATAGTCCATGAACGCCAATAATTCTTCCCAGTTCTCCACCCAACTGCGTACAATGTGACCATACTTCTTACCCCATTTTGCTTCAAAGGCCTCTAGATGGGTTTGGGCTTGAATCTTATTGGCCGACTTGTAGATCTTCTTCAAGTCTTTGACTACTTCCTTGCGATCCTTCTCATCACAGAAGCGCGTCGATTGACGCATCTGATGTACAATACACTTCTGTACTATGGCCGTCGGATACACCGACTTTATACTCTCACTAAAGCCCTTCAAATTATCCGTACAGAAAAACAACACATCTTCTAAGCCTCTGCGCTGTATATCTTCCAACACCAGGCCCCAACTCTTCGCTCCCTCTGTATCAAATACATACATCCCTAGCAAGTCCCTTTGACCCTCTATATCTATCCCGTATACCGTATAAAAGGCGCGCTTCTCATACCTGCCCTCATGACGCACATTGAAGTGTATGGCATCCAAATAAATGATACTCTAAAAGGCTAATAAAGGACGCTGCTGCCAATCACTGATCTCCACTAATACTCGGTCTGTAATGGCTGATATCTTACCTG
>JAOXNT010107808.1:0-14696 GCA_028565815.1 Cletocamptus dominicanus | reverse complement strand
ACGACGTATTACCGTTGCCCCAATACTTATTGTTCTGGGTTTGGCTGCTCAGGTAGTGGCTATTTGGTACAAACCTAAGCAAACCGATACCGAGTAAAGGTGCAAGAGCTTTGGCAGGCCATTTTACTGGGTATTATTCAAGGCATCGCCGAGTTTTTACCTATTTCCAGCAGTGGACATTTAGAGTTAGGAAAGTCTGTATTTGGCATGCAGATGGAGGAAAGCCTAGCCTTTAATGTGGCTGTTCATGCTGGTACTGTACTTTCTACCCTTGTGGTTTTTCACGCAGATATTCGCTCTATTTTAGAAGGAGCTATTAAGAAGGATAAACGACAACTCCGCTTTATCGGCTGGATTCTTCTTTCCATGCTCCCGCTTATTCCAGTATATCTTTTTTTAAAAGATCCGTTGGAGCAATTGCTAAACACCCTGCCGCGCCCTACCGATACCATTAATCTTCTAGTGGGTGTCTGCTTGCTTTTAACAGGGGTGTTGCTCTTGCTTACCCTTTGGGTAAAAGAGGGCGATAAACCGCTCAATGCCTGGCGGGTTATTTTATTAGGCGTAGCGCAAGCCATTGCCGTACTGCCGGGTATCTCTCGTTCGGGAAGCACCATTGCTACGGGTTTGCTTATGGGCGTAGACCGTGCAAAAATGGCTCGTTTTAGTTTTTTAATGGTAGTACCGCCCATACTAGGCGCTACGTTGTTAGATGTGAAAGATATGGTAGGCGAAACATCCGTAGATATTGCATGGATGCCGATAGTGCTTGGTTTTGCGGCGGCCTTTATTACGGGTTTGCTGGCCTGCAAACTGATGATTCGCTTGGTAAAGGAAGGCCATATTTCTTGGTTTGCCTATTACTGTTTTGCCGTAGGCGCGCTGGCCATCGTTTGGAAATTCGTGTAATGGATTGGCTGAGTAAAGAGAGTAAATCTATAGATCCCAAACCGAATGGCTATCTCATTTTGGTAGACAAACCCTTAGAGTGGACCTCTTTTGGTGTGGTTAAGAAGATAAAAAACACCTTGCGCAAGGCCTTGGATGTTCGCAAGTTAAAAATTGGTCATGGTGGCACGTTAGATCCTCTAGCTACGGGCTTATTGATTTTAGGTGTAGGTAGAGGAACGAAGCGCCTACAAGAAATACAAGGCTTAGAGAAGTCGTACACCGGTACGCTTTTCTTAGGGGCTTCCACACCGTCTTACGATTTGGAAACCACGCCTACCGAGGCGGTTCCCATCGATGATATAACCCTAGCAGATATAAAAGAGGCGGCGAGAGCCCTTACCGGGAACATCATGCAGCGCCCACCCGATTTTTCGGCCTTAAAAAAGGGCGGAAAGCCAGCTTACCTAAAAGCCAGAGCTGGCCATACCGATTTACACGCCCCGCGTCCGGTTACGGTACAGCAATTCGCCATCGATTCTTTTACTGGGCGAGAGGTTACCTTTCGCGTGGTATGCAGCAAGGGAACCTATATCCGTTCGTTGGCCCACGACCTAGGTCAAATTTTGGGTTGCGGTGCATACCTAACCGATTTACGACGAACCTCAACAGGGCCTTATGGTATAGAAGAGGCCTGGTCTATTGATGAACTCGTTAGCTTTCTTTCTACCTTTGAGGCGTGAATGTATATCAAGACATCGAGGCTTTACCCCCCTTTCAGAATGCGGTTTTAACCATAGGCACTTTTGATGGTGTGCACCGCGGGCACCAAGCGCTCTTGCAGCGGATTAATGGTTTGGCTAAGCAGGCGGGTGGCGAATCGGTATTGGTCACTTTTCATCCGCACCCCCGCTTTGTTCTTAACCCGGGCGATACGTCGTTAAAGCTGCTAAACACCATAGACGAGAAATTAGAGCTCTTAGCCAATTATCAATTAGATAATGTAGTGGTTACACCCTTTACCAAGGCTTTTGCTTCGCAACCCGCAACGGAATATGTTTCCCGCTTTTTGGTAGGGCGTTTTCAACCCAAACGCATTGTTATTGGTTACGATCATCGCTTTGGGAAAGACCGTTCCGGAGATATCGACTTGCTGAAAAGCCTAGCCCCACAGTTTGGGTATTCGGTAGAGGAAATAAGCAAGCAGACCGTAGAGGATATTGCCGTGAGTTCTACAAAGGTTAGAAAGGCTTTGCTAGAGGGAAGGGTAGAGCATGCCAACGAGTGGTTAGGGCATACCTATGCGTTAAGCGGTCGGATTATCAAGGGCGATCAAATTGGGCGAACCATTGGCTTTCCTACGGCCAATATCCAAATGGAGCATCATTATAAATTGATACCTGCCAAAGGCGTTTACGCCGTTTCGGTAGAGGTGGCTGGCAAACAGCACTTCGGGATGCTTAACATAGGCTTTCGCCCTACCTTCGAGGGCGTTAGCAAAACCATAGAGGTACATCTATTTGATTGGACTGGCGATATTTATGGCGAAGTGATCAACGTTCGTTTTTTACATTGGCTGCGCGGCGAGCGAAAGTTTGAATCGAAAGAGGCCTTAATCCTGCAGTTAAAGCAGGATGAAACGAAGGCTAGGCGTTTGCTTTTGTTGTAGGTCTACTCCTTAATCCTTTCCACGCATCTCTTTAATATAGGTTTTTTAGTACTTTTAGCAAGATTCGATGCTTCGTATGTGCTTTAACCATTCAAGGAATGAAAACTATACTCCTCATTACCTTTTGCTTCTTTACTAGATACCATGCGGTGGCACAAGAAGCAATTACCGATTATATAGAGTACGATGTGCCTATTTGCGATATAGCGGACAGTGCTTCATTGATAGATTCTGTCCACTGTCTCTCCAATGAAAGTATAGTATGGTGGATTGGCGGTCTACTCGATTCCATTCAGGAAGGAAGTAAAAATACATACGCTTACGCTGATTACTTTTTTAAAACTCCCTTGTCTGTAGAAGAAATTGAGGATATCTTATGGTCGGTAGATTCGTTGTTTTTAGTAACTCATGAAACCGGGGGCGGTCAGGTTGGAGGGAGAATTGTTGAAACATCTTATGATGAAACGAATGTGGTGGCTATTCGGTATAGAGAGAAATGGGAATGGAATAAGCAAGGGGCATTTATCAAGACCGTCATGGGGTTTTGCCTTATACTAGAAATGAATTCGGTGGATGGCGAAATTAGATGGAGAGAACCCGTGTTCTGTTTTAACAATAAGGAGTAATAGACAATATATTATGAAAAGGAATTGGAAAAAAATAGCCACTACAGCATGTGTAGTGCTACTATGCATGAGTGTAAAGGCCCAAACGATTACAAGGTATATTGAATATACTGTACCTATTGAAGCAGATAGTAGTTCTGACCGAGATTACGTAAATAGAATTCCAGATCGCAGCAGAGAGGTTTGGTTGCAAAACCTTTTGGATAAGGTTAAAGAAGGAGATATTCCCGCTTACGCTGCGGATGACCGAAATATGGAGGAGCCACTTTCCATAGATGAGGTAAGGTATATATTGGTTGATATAGACACAATGATTGACCCGATTAATATGTGGGGCGATTTTTATGTATATGAAGGTGAGGTTGGGGCTAATGACATTATTTCTATAACATTTCGTGAACAATGGGTCTGGACGGAAGATGGTAGTTTTCGTAAAGAAGTCCTTGGTATGTGCTTTATAGCTGAGGTATATACTGCTTACGGTGAATTGATCGGTAACGAAACCTTGTTTTGTATAGAGAACGAGGATGCAAGTACTAAGCTAGAATAGCGCACAGAATTAAACCCAAACAAAGTAAAATGTCTTAGGTGTTCTATATAAAAAAGTTAGATGCGATGAAAAGTATATTAAGCTAAACGTTATGAGTAAAAAGTGGAAAGACATTGTAGGTACGGTATGGATGTTGGCCGTATGCATGAGTTTAAATGCCCAGACCATAACGAAGTACATTGAGTATTCTGTACCTATAGTATCGTCATTAACAGGAAATGATTTTGACCGAGATTATATAAACAGAATTCCAGATCGCAGCAGAGAGGTTTGGTTGCAAAACCTTTTTAACACCATTGAAACAGGAGAAACTCTGGTTTATGCTCCTGAAGACTATGCCATGGAAGAGCCGCTTTCTTTAGAGGAAGTAGGGCATATACTGAACGTAGTGGATACATTGCGCGGTACTAGTGTATTTACCATGAGGGATACCACATATATAGTTAACTATAAGTTTGAGGCTATGGGTGTGACATCTATACGATTTCGTGAACAATGGGTTTGGACGGAGGATGGCGTTTTGCATAAAAAAGTACTTGGTCTATGCTTTGAGGCAAAGATTCAAAAATATTATGACGAGGAGTACAAAACCTTGTTTTGTATAGAGAACGAGGATGGAGAATAGGAAGCAGAAATGGTGTACAGAAAGAAAACCCCCAAGACAACTTGCCTTGGGGGTTTATTATTTACGTCCTAAGGAGAAGATTAGACGTCATAAATTTTCTCTATAGCATCTTTATACTTCTCTTTTACCACTTTACGCTTAACCTTCATGGTTGGGGTTAATTCTCCAGTATCGATGGTCCATTCTTCTGGCATTAATTCGAAGCGTTTAACCTTTTCTACTTTACCAAAGTGGTCGTTTAAACCCTCTACTTCGCCCTTAAATAGCGCTTGTACTTCAGGTAGTAACAACAAGGCTGCATGGTCGTTGGTCGCTAGGCCTTTTTCCTCTGCCCACGGAATTAAATTTTCGAAAGAAGGTACGATTAAGGCGCCCACAAATTTGCGGTTTTCGCCAACCACCATAATCTGCTCTATAAAGCGGCTCTCCTTCATTTTCTCTTCAATAACCTGCGGGGCAACATATTTACCGCCAGAGGTTTTAAACAACGATTTAACGCGGTCGGTTATCTTTAGGAATTTGCCGTCTACAAACTCGCCCACATCACCGGTGTGCAACCAACCCTCTTCATCTACGGTTTCGGCTGTTGCATCTGGACGATTGTAATAGCCCATCATAACGTTAGGCCCCTTGGCTAAAATTTCGCCATTATCGGCAATTTTAACCTCCACACCTGGTATAACCATGCCTACGGTACCAAACTTAAACCCTCCTGGTTCAAAGCGATTTACGGAAATAACCGGCGAACTCTCCGTTTGGCCATAGCCTTCGCGAATGGCAATCCCCGCTGCACTAAACACCCGCGCTAAGCGCTCTTGCAAGGCAGCTGCACCGGTAACAATACCAATTACTTCGCCGCCTAAGGCCTCGCGCCACTTGCTGAAAATGAGTTTATCGGCAATTTTCCATTTTAAATTCATCTTTTGACCTTCTTTGTAGGTCATAGCTAAGTTAACCGCCCAGAAAAAGAGCTTTTTCTTTAAGCCGGTAAGCTCCATGCCTTTGCCGATAATTTTGTCGTATACTTTTTCTAACAAGCGTGGAACTGTGGTAAAGAAGTGCGGCGAAACCTCTTTAAGGTTGTCGGCAATGGTGTCCATGCTCTCGGCGTAGTACAATTCTATACCCACGGCGAAATACGTATAGCTCACCGTGCGCTCAAAGATGTGGCATAGTGGCAAAAAGCTAAGGGCGCGTAGATTTTGCTCTAGAGGCAATAGGGCTACGGCCGCTTTGATATTCGAAATAACATTGTTGTGCGAAAGCATTACGCCCTTGGGCTTGCCTGTGGTTCCCGAGGTGTAAATAATGGTGGCCAACTCCTCGGGCTCAATGGCATCGGCAATGGCGTTTACCGCCTCTTGGTCGCCATCTTTCCCTAGGGCTAAAAAATCGCTCCAGTGCTTACAACCTTCTACTTTTTCGAAGGAATACACATGCTCTAGTGTAGATACCTTGTCTTTAATGGCATTTACCTTTTCCAAAAGTTCGGCATCGCTAACGAATACCGCGCGTATTCCGCTGTCGTTAAAGATGAATTCGTAATCTGCGGCCGAAATGGTGGGGTAAATGGGAACGTTAATTAAACCGGCTTTAAGCATGCCTTGATCGGTGAAATTCCACTCGGGTCTATTGTTAGATATAATAGCTACTTTTTCACCTGGCTTTAAGCCTAGGGCAATAAAGGAACGAGCTGCATTATTAACAATATCAAGACATTCCTGCGAGGAGAAATGCCGCCATGCCCCATCGTATTTATAGTTTAGTGCTTTGTCGGTTGGATATTTTGCTACTTGATACTCCAGTACATCAAATAACCTAGTAAAATCGTTGCGTTTCGCCATCATTTTTTGTTTGCCCTTAAATATAGAAAGAGAATGGCATTTTATGCAAGCCTTGCGAAGGAATTTTAGCGATTATAAACGAAGCGCTTATATTCACTACCTTCAAGTCAATCTGTTTATCCTTTCATAAAGGCAATCTATGCACTACACTGTACTTATTATTGGATCTGGTTTTGGCGCCATTAGTGCAGCCCACAATCTTTTAAAAGAGGGGATAACCGATTTTCTTATGCTTGAAAGGCGTTCCTTTATGGGCGGAACGTGGTGCCAGAATACCTATCCAGGAGCGCAGGTAGATGTACAATCGCCCTTGTATTCGTTATCGTTTAGGCCCTATGTGTGGTCTAGGCTTTATGCCAAACAAGAGGAATTGCAAACCTATACCCAATGGGTGATAGACGACTTAGGCTTGCGGGCAAAATGCCATACGAATACCGAGGTGAAAGCGGTTTCTTGGCAAGAGGACAAAAATCGTTGGAAGGTGGTTTGTGCAAATGATAAATGCTACACCGCCTGCTTTGTTATCAATGCCAGCGGTCCGTTAAGCACGCCTGTTATTCCTTCATTTGAGGGGCGAGAAACCTTCGAGGGACAGCAGTTTCATACCAATGCTTGGGATCATTCCTTCGATTATGCCAACAAGCGCGTAGCGGTCATTGGAAGTGGAGCAAGCGCTATTCAAGTAATACCGGCCATAGCAAACGACGTAGAGGCCTTACACGTGTTTCAACGCACTCCCCACTGGGTAATGTCTCGGCCAGAAAAGATTTTTTCGCCTTGGTTTAGGCGGTTGTTGAATCAGCCGTGGATAAATAAAGCCTATCGGTTGTGGTTGTATGGAATAAATGAACTGCGGGTTATTGGGTTTAAATATGCGCCATTTATTTTGCGCGGTGTGGTGCAGAAACACGCGCTTCGCCATATGCGAAAGCAAGTAAAGGATAGGGCCATGCAAAAAGCCCTTACGCCGAGTTACACTATAGGTTGTAAACGCATATTGCTTAGCAATAGCTATTACCCGGCGTTAACTAGAACCAACGTTTTTCTGCACACGGCAGAGGACGGCATAGAAAGGATAAACGAAGAGGGCATAGTAACCAAGCAGGGCCACAAGGTAGCGTTAGATGCTATTGTTTATGCCACGGGTTTTGATGCTACCGATGGCGTTATTTCGTATTCGGTTACGGGTAGGGATGGTCTCCTACTCCAAGATTTCTGGAAGGAATATCCGCGTGCCTATTTGGGTACGGCAATACCAAAATTTCCCAACTTTTTTGTGGTAACTGGCCCCAATACGGGTATAGGTCACACCTCGGCTTTGTTTATGATGGAGGCTCAAATGCCCTACATTATGCGCTGTATAAATACCGTGTTGCATAGCCAAAAGAAGAGCATTGAGGTAAAGCCAGCGGCCGAGGAGGAGTACACGGAAGAAATTCATAGAGAGATGGAGCGGACGGTTTGGAAACAAGGCGGCTGCCAAAGCTGGTACCAGAGCAAGAGCGGCAAGGTGGTGGCCATGTTTCCTGGTTTTACATTTACTTATGCTCGCTTAGCACGCAAGTTTAAGGCGTCCCATCATATTCTGTGTGGCTAAGTTGCTGCATAACAGTAGCTTAGCCACGCCCGCCGTGCAGCCCGCAAGCCGCAAGGGCAGGCTAGGCAGGGCAGAGCGCTGTGACCGGAAGGAAACACGCGCACGGCCCTAGAGCCTAGCCCACCGAGGGGCGAGGACTAGCGGCGGCCCCAAAAAGATAGTAGAAGGATTACACCTCAGCATCTTCTTTTTGAACGATGAGTTGCTCTTTATACCGCCGATTAACGAGGTAGAAAAGCAGGCCGCTAACGGCCACTAAAACCGTAAAAAAGAGAAAGGATTGAAAGTTGTCTAAGCGGGTTTCGCCAGGGCCAATACGGTTCCAAGCGCTGTATAAAATCATGACGGCGTTGCCCAAGGCTACGGCAATGAGGTAAAAGCTGAGTACAAAGGATTTCATAACTTTTGGAGCCTGAGTGTAGCTGAACTCTAAGGCGGTTACCGACACGAATACTTCGCCGGCCGTAAGCACGATGTAGGCCAAAATAAGCCAGGTGATATGCACAGAGGCGCCTAGGTCTAAACGATACTGCAACCAACAGACCAGAGCAAAACTCAAGGTGGTTAGCGCAAAGCCAAAGGTTATTTTATTGATGTAGTTTAAACGAAAGAGCTTGCGTAGCCAAGGGAATAGTACAATGGGGAAGAGCAGGGTGAAGAGCAGGATGAAAACCGGGTTTATAAAACCGATTTGGGTTGGGAGAAAACGCCCATGAAGGGGGCCAAGAGACCAGGTCATAATCATGTTTTTGTGCTGGGCCAAAACAACCCAGGTAGAACCGGTTTGATCGAAACACGTAAAGAAAAACACGATGAAAAAATAGATGGGGAAAAGGCTTTTTAGCAACTGCAAGCCACGCGGCGAAAACAATTCTTTTTTATAGGCCTGCCAACCTGCACCAGGAATGGAAATGTATTTGTTTCGCCCTAAATAAAATACGATGGTGGCTACAACCATTAAGATACCGGGTAGGCCAAAGGCGACGGTGGTATTTAGGCCTCTTTCCTGTAGGTAGGGGCTTCGCAAGAGCGGTTCTGCCGTAAGGTAGGCAATGGTGGCCCCAACGTTAATGCTGAGGTAGAAGTAATTGTACATGCGCTCGAACAAATGGGCGTTCTTTGCGGTAAATTGGTCGCCCACGTGGGCCGAAACGCAAGGTTTTATGCCACCCGCGCCAAAGGCGATAAGGGAGCAACCCACGAGAAAGCCGGCATGGGTTTCAAAGAGGGCCAGCACGAAATGTCCTAAGCAGTATATAATGCTGAGCGACATGATGGTGCGAAACTTACCCAAGAAAATATCGCTTAGCAGGGCACCGAAAAAACTCATGATGTAGGCGCCGAAGAGAAAGAAATGAAACCACATATCGGCGGTGGTATCGTCTAAGGGAGCTAGTTGACCCTCTGCGTTGCGAATAAATTCGGTAAGAAAGACAAAGAGAATGGCTTTCATGCCATAAAAACTGTAGCGCTCTGCTGCTTCGTTACCAATGATATAGGGAATGCCCGAAGGGAAACTCTTCTGCCTCTTCATGATTGGCTAAAGTACATATTGTTTTGGTATGAATAAATTAGAAATAATGGAATTTTGGAATGAATTTGGTATAGAATAAACGATTCAACTTCATTTTTCGTTATCTTCACTATATGGACGTTAGATACCTTTTTTTAATCCTTGCTTTTACTTGTTCGGTATTGGTGCATGGCGGCGAAGAAAGCCCGATGCGCTTTACCGAAAACAAGGGGCAGTGGAGCGAAGGCGCCGCGTTTCGCAGCAACTTAACCTTTGGCTTTATAGATTTTCACGAAGATGCCATCGTTTATATTTTTCACGATGCTTTCGATCAAGGGCATAACCATGAATACGAGGACGGTCACAATCATGTGCATGACGATGATTCTACTGGCCTGCAAGTTCGCCAAGGGCATCATGTTCAGATGCAATGGGAAGGTTCTAGTTCATCTACAATTATAAAACCAGAACGTGCCGATGAAGGCGTGTATAATTATTTTTTGGGTGATGACCCCGCGCTTTGGGCTACAGGTGTTAAGCGGTATGGTAAACTGCATTACTACAACCTCTATGATGGAATTGATGTAGAAGTTGAGGGCGTAGGTCAGAACATGAAGTATACGTACACCGTAGCGGCGGGGAGTGATCCAAGTGCTATTATAGAGGTATATAAAGGAGTGGAAAACCTTGCTATAGAACAGGGGAAGTTGGTATATGAAACATCGGTTGCTGATGTAACCGAGTTTGCACCAGTTGCCTGGCAGATTATACAAGGTAAGCGCGTAGACGTGCCGTGTAAGTATAAATTGAATAAACGCAATGGCCAGGTTACCTACGAATTTCCCAACGGGTATGATGCGGCGTACAGTTTGGTTATTGATCCTACCGTGGTTTTTTCCTCGTATTCGGGTTCTACCCAAGATAATTTTGGTTACACCGCAACCTTCGATGATGCGGGGCATTTATACGGCGGCGGAATTGCCTTAAACCCTTCTCCGGGCCAGAGCTATCCAACCGTGGGTGCTTTCGATGCTACGTTTAATGGAGTAGACCCTTCGGGTTCCTTTACCTTTGGCTTTGGTAGCGATATGGCTATCTCTAAATTTAGCCCTGATGGCTCTTCCTTGGTTTACTCCACCTACTTAGGCGGTTCGCACAACGATCAGCCGCATTCCCTTTTTGTGGACGATGGCGAATTGATTATCTATGGCCGATCGTATTCTACGAATTACCCAACTACATCAGGGGCTTTTCAACAGAGTAAGGCGAACCCAGCCAACGATAATAGCGATATTGTAATCACTAAGTTTAACGCTGCCGGTAATGGCTTGGTTGGAAGTACTTTCTTCGGTGGGGCCAATGATGATGGGGTAAACATTAGCCCGCAGCCCGGTGCGGCCTCTAATAGAACCTTGAAGTTTAATTATGCCGACGATGGCCGTGGCGAGGTGATTGCCGATTCACTAGGCCGTATTTTTATATCGAGTTTTACTCGTTCTTCCGATATCTTTAGAGTGGCCGGTTCATTTCAGCCCAACTTATTGGGAAATCAAGATGCTTTGGTGGCCTCCTTCAACAGCGATTTAAGCAATTTGATATGGGGTTCGTACCTTGGCGGTGACCGAAACGATGCGGGCTACGGTATTAAGATTGACCCTACGGGTCATATTGTGGTGGCTGGTGGAACAAATAGCGTAAACTTTCCTGGCACGAGTGGGGGCTTAAACCCTACATTTGGTGGGGGGCGAGCGGATGGTTTTGTGGCACGAATTGCACCCGACGGCTCTTCGCTGGTGCAGAGCTCTTATATTGGAACGAGTAACTACGATCAAGCCTTTTTTGTAGAGATTGATGAGGGCGGTAATGTGTTTCTTTACGGTCAAAGCGAAGGCGGAAATTATCCGGTAAGCGCGGGACGCTTTAGTAATCCGGGAAGTAGCCAATTCATTCATAAGTTAGATAACAGTTTAACCTCGTCGCAGTGGTCTACGGTGTTTGGTTCGGGTAGTTCTGCAGTCAATCTCTCGCCTACAGCATTTTTGGTTGATGTTTGCGGTCGTATTTATATCTCGGGGTGGGGAGGCAATACCAATAACGATTTTAACGCTTCAACGGGGAGCACCGCGGGGCTGCCAACGCAGCGTTCCGACCCTTCTGATTTTTTAGATAACACAACAGACGGAAGCGATTTTTACTTTATGGTTCTTGAGCGCGATGCTACCGACTTGCTTTATGCCACGTATTTTGGTGGTCCGGGTACTAGCGGCGAGCACGTAGATGGCGGAACCAGCCGTTTTGATTTTCGGGGTACCATTTACCAAGCGGTTTGTGCCGGTTGTGGAGGGACGAATGCGTTTCCTGCTATTAACGGTGGGGCGGGCTTGGTTTCCAGTACAAACAATAGTAATAACTGTAATTTAGGTGTGCTTAAAATGGATATTGGCCTGCCCTTTACCTTGGTAAATGTAAATGCGGCACCAAGAGCAACGGGTTGTGTTCCACTTACTGTGCAGTTTAACGGAAGTTATTTAAATGTAACCGATTTTGAATGGGATTTTGACGATGGCAGTACCTCTACCTTAGCCGATCCGGTTCACACCTTTACCGATGTGGGTATTTATAACGTTACCCTAATTGGGATTGATTCCAATACCTGCAATGGGGCTGATACAGCAGAAATTCAAATTATAGTAGAAGATGATAGCTTGACCGCTTCGTTTACCGATGATTTAGTGGTAGACTGTGAAATAAGAAGGGTGACGGCTTCCTTACCTACCAATTACCCCACTACGCAACATACGTGGTTGACGGGGGATGGAAATACGTATGTTAATGTTCCATTAGACCATACCTATGCCAGCCCAGGTACCTATACGATTACCTTGTTGGTTGAGGATGATAATAGCTGTGAATTGGCCGATACGGCCACATTTGATGTAGTTATACCTCCGCTTATATTGGGCTCGGCTGCAACGCCAGATACCTTGGGTTGTATCCCATTTACGGCCAATTTCGCATCGAATATTTCGGGTTCGCCCGATGTGGTCTTATGGGATTTTGGCGATGGCAATACCTCTACCGATATCAACCCTATACATACTTATGTAGATAGCGGCACTTACGATGTACAGCTTATCGTAATAGATAGTAACTCTTGTAATTTTGGCGATACCTCCGTTGTACGCGTTAAGGTATTGGATGGTTTTGTAGATGCCATGTTAGACGCTACGGGTACGTATTTTAACTGCGATTCGGTGCAGATAAATGCTTGGAGCAGCTATCCTGGAGCCACGTCCTACACATGGGATTTAGACAACGGCACGTTCTCTAGCGATTCATCGATAACGGTGATGTATACCGATACCGGCACCTATTTTATAGAGTTGATTGTTTTAGACACCTTGGCTGTTTGCAAGCCTTTGGATACGGCCATTTTAGACGTTACCCTTAATAATTTGTTTACCAGGATTGTAGCAGATGACACCGTGGGCTGTATTCCGTTTACCGTAACTTTAGATGTTCGAGGAAATGCCATTCCCGATTCGGTTTCCTGGGATTTAGGCGATGGCAACGTAATTTCGGGCTTTCCTATTACCTATACCTATACTGATACGGGAAGGTACAATATCGTAATGACGGCCTTCGAGCAATTTGCTTGCACCGCCATTGATATAGATTCTTTTCGGGTCATTGCTAGAGATGATCGGGTTATTGCCGATTTTGATGCCACCATTTTAGAACAATGCGATACCACTTTGCGGATAGCCTTAACGCAACAATCCGATCACTTTATGCGGGTAGATTGGTTCTTTGATGATTCTCTGGCTACTACTGTAGATCCGGGCGAGGTGGTTTTTCGCGAGTTAGGCGATCACCGTATTCTATTGGTAGCCTACAACGATACGGCCTGCCACCCTATAGATTCTATGGAGATGAATTTCACCCTTCGGCCTAATGCCTTTGCCGGTTTTACGGCCGATTCGGTATGTACAAATACCTTGCTGACCCTGGAGAATCTCTCTAATCCTGCGGCCCAGCACTTGTGGTTTACCGATGATGGTAGAAGCGTTTCGGGCTTTGAACCCGCTATTTCCTATCCTGCACCAGGCTTGTATAACCTTACCCTTCAGGTTACCGATACCCTTACCTGCGATACCATTGCGGTCGATTCGCAGATTGTAGAAGTGTATCGAACACCGATTGCCTCGTTTGATGTGGACACGTCGTACTATTACTACACCGACCCAGTGCAGTTTACCAATTTCAGTACTGATTACAATAGTCTTTTCTGGGATTTTGATGATGGCAATACTATACGAGATGAAGAGCGGCCCATCCACGTTTTTGAAGGCGTTGGCGATTTTACGCCTTGCCTAGTGGCTTCATTTCCGTTTGCTGGCTGTATAGATACATTCTGTATGCCCATCAATATTGATTTTGATGCCTTATTAGGGGTGCCCAATGCCTTTTCTCCCAATGGCGATGGTGTAAACGATCGTTTATTTGTAGAAGGTCTAGGTATTACCGAATTAGATTTTCAGATTTACAATCGATGGGGGCAGTTGATCTACCGCAGTTTTGATCAAGCCGAAGGCTGGGACGGCACATTTAATGGAACGCCGCAGGAAGTGGAGGTTTATATCTACACTGTAGAGGCCACATTTATTGACGGTAGTAGTAAAGAAATAAAGGGGAATGTTACGCTGCTACGGTAAACATATCCTATTTGTGGTGTTGTTTTATACAGCAGTAGGGGCTAAGGCTCAAGGCGTGCACTTCAGTCAGTACTTCGCTAACCCTTTGGCATTAAACCCAGCGCATGCCGGTTTATTCGAAAATGATTATCGCGTAGCCTTAAATCATAAATTTCAGTGGCCTTGGGCCACAGCAGCTAGGGTGGTTAGCTTTCATACCACGGCAGCTTCTGCCGATTTAGCTATTCCTACCGGAGGGCGCCAAAGCCGCAACTGGTTGGGCGTTGGGCTTCAATTTATAAATGACCAAGCGGGCGATGGAAACTTAAGGCAGAACCACGTTGGTCTTTCCTTAGCATGGCATTTGGTATTGGGACGCGATAAGAAGCACATTATAAGTACAGGGCTCTATGGGGGGTATAGCCAGCGAGCAATAAACTTTGAGGCGTTGTTTTTTAATAATCAGTGGGTAGATCAAGTGGGCTTTGATTTAACCATACCGAACGAAGAACCCTTGGCCACTGAGGTAACAGGTTACTTGGATGTAGGCCTTGGCGTACACGGCAGACATTTAGTGCACGATAAATTCACCCTTCAATACGGCTATTCTCTGCTGCATGTAAACCGGCCTCAAGAGAGCTTTTACGAACAATCGAATCGATTAGGGTTACGTCATACCGCTAGTTTAGG
>JAOXNT010107697.1:0-14757 GCA_028565815.1 Cletocamptus dominicanus | reverse complement strand
TGCTTTGCTTCCTTTTTCCAATAACTAAAGGTACTTTGACTAAATGGTTTATCCCGACAAAAAGCCTTGGCTGATAACCCTGAGTCTTTATACTCTGCTAACCAACGTGCTTTGTCCTCTTTGCTATATCGATTCATTTTTATAATTTTACTCAAAGGTAAACCACCTCAGAGAATCTGACAATACGCTGTTGGTCGGATGCTTACGATCAATAAACCATAATTTTTTTAGGGTATGAAGAAATTGTCCTTTGTTATTAATGGAAGAAATATTATTCTTGATAAGGTCTAAACAATTCAGCTGACTTAATTTCTCTAAACCCTCAATCTTGGATATTTGATTCCCTCCAAGGTATAAGTTTTTCAACTGACTTAACTTTTCTAAACCCTCAATCTTAGAAACCTGATTTCTTCCAAGGTCTAAATCAATGAGCTGACTCAACTTGTATAATCTCTCAATCTTGGATATCAAGTTAGAGAAAAGATTAATATGTGTTAAAGAAGTAATCGTATCCAGATGATTGATTTTTGCTATTTTATTATAATCTGCTATAAATACTTGCAATTTTTGCAAATTTTTAATCTTTGGAGATATCGATCTCAATTGGTTCCATTTAGTCTCATTAGATTTTGTTATTCGAGACATTCTAGTTGATTACCCATCCCATTCATAGATATTTCCAAAATTGAGTACTCTCAGCCAAGTCATCTCAAATATTTCTTCCGGCCATACTGTCAAGCCACAGCTATGAAGATCGAGATGTCCTGATTTTTCTTCTATTTCTTTGTTGATAATTGCTTTTACACGAGAGATCATGAGTTATCGATTAATTTATTTCTTAAAAATTTAATAGTTACAATTACTTATAAACCCATATGCCTCAAAATAGTATAGAAATATTAAATTTTCTAGGAATTAATCAATTAGATGTAGTATCTTAAATTGCCTACTCGACTACTAATACAACACTTCTTTGGAGATCATATTTATCATATATTACTAGACCAACTTCTTTAATAAATGAATCTCTTACTGTCCTCATTCTTTCGATATTATTCCATTTAGCACCTATCTTTGGAGACAAATTTAAATTAGAATTTTTCTTCAAATATTCCATTCCTTTTTCAGCTCTCATATTTGCCAAAAGGAGGTTTAAGGAATCAGAACCACCATAATTACTTTCAAAAATTTCATCACTAGCAAAACCATAAACAGTTATCCTCTCAGTACCATTTAATATTTTATAAAAAATGGAATCCTTATAACAATTCAAATCTATTTCACATGCCCATTTTTTCTTATCAGTACTTTTTGCTTTTTCAAGACTTATCAAGTAAGTTTTTTCCTGCTGTCTGCTCATCCTTTCATTAACAATAACAACTGGATTATAAGAATCTTTATTACCATTTTGGAAAGTGCAGCTAAAAGAAATAAGAAAAATTGATAAGAAAAAAAAGGTAAAGAAAAGATGTATCAAAATTAACCAAGAATTAAATTCACTTCTATTAGTGTTAATATAGTTGTAAGCAATTTTGGTCACTTCTACAATTTTATCATAAGAAAGCCCCACATATAAAAAGAATGTAAATGCCGGTAAAGTCCCATTTTCAAGATTAGTCTCATCCTTAAGTAGAACATAAAATCCCCAACCAATAAATATACTCACTACAATAAAAAATAAAACCTCAAGTAATCGCTCTATTTTATGTAGAAGCAAAGTTATTTTCCTCTTCATATTTTTAATTTTCATCTTACCCATTGCTCTATCCTATTTGATAATTGATCAATTAAGGTATCTCTATTGAGTTTATTATCTGAATTTCTTGGGATCATTACTATGTTTTCATTTTGAAAATCAAATGGAGTATCATCAATACTGTTTTGTTCTCGGATTGGTATCCATTGGAACGGTTTCGATGAATGTAAATACTTGTTCATGGCATTGAACATTCCAGCTTCATACACAACATTGGAATTATCTCTGAATTTCCACTCATCCTCTTCAGATATTTCAGAAAAATAGGCTATACCATAGGAAGATGATCGAATATCCTTAATCATTTGATCTGTAATACTACCACTGTTATGATTATTGTCCCATCGAATAAATTCAATTTCAGTAGAATACTTTTCTGAAATAGTTTCTAAAACGGAACTCACATCCAGTTTTCGGTTATTTGGAAATGCTATGAAACATCTAGGTTTTTGAAAAATATCGAGATCCTCTTCACCAGCAGCTATCGATAACTCGTCCAAAATGTTACTGGTATTATCAGTTTGTCTTTTTCTAGAATTGTATAAATCTAATAGATTTAGAATTGCCTTTTTAAGATTGATCAAGTTTGCTTTTGCGTTATCACTTATGGTTAAATGTTTATTAAATTCCATATTGAAGACACCTAATTTTTCACCCGTTTTAATGTTGTTAATGCATAAAATGATTGAAGTATACGGGGCTGCCAGGTCATAATATTCCCAATAGTCAGGGATTTCTTCTCTCTTATTCCATTGATCGGTGAATTTAGCTTCGGGATCATTCAGGCATTTACCTGTTTCTTCCGTAATCCAAACATCTACATTTTGATCATATGCCCAAGTAGTCTGTCCGGTATAAGTATCTCCATCGTCTTTAAATATAGCTGCGCTATTATGTTTACCATTTGTCCATCTGAAATGAAGCCCTTCCTTATCCATAACAGGAGTTCTGGTCTGAATTCCATAATAATTAGCTCCTAGAGACCCAAGAATAAATGTTTCCAATGCACTTAAAATTCTATTAAGATCATTTTCTGAAATTATATCTACCGATTTAGTAAATTTGAGTAGTTCATTTATAAAGTTACTTTCCATTTTTATTGATTTTATACTATTAATTGATTTTTTTCTATACCTCCCTCAACTCCTTCCTCAGGAGATAATTGTTAATGCTGTGTCGCCATGTACCGGAATTGCGGACTAAGATATCCTTTATTATCTTCTTACGATAATCCAGATAATCATTGTCTATGGAGCAGTCCCACAGGGAGACGACATCTAGTGTGTTGTGAAAGTTGTACCATTCTCCTTTGACTTTTGCTGGAAAATCTGTTTTATCCGCACCACAAGGTTTGATCTGATCCTTTGCCTCTTCCAGCCCCTGTGGACTGCCGATGGTAATAAATGCCTCTGCTGCTGGACAATCGGAAATACTCCTTAGACAATTATAAGATATAACCGTCCCCATACTATGGGTCATATGTATGTGACGATCTGTATTGACAGGTTGCATGCTGCTGACAAATCGCTTCCGAATCTCATTCATTACCCGGTATTTGGTATTTGCTCTAGGGGTCAAAACTTCGTTAAATAAGTAATGGTGGACTTCTTTAAGGAATTGTCGCATCATCAGCTTCTTAAAAAACCATTGCAAGGGAATTTTTGTATTGTTTTCGGACTGTAAGACACTATGATCATAGCCTAAAGTTTCCTGCGGACAATCTGGGTTATCATATTGATTTTCTTCAATGGTATTCTCGTATTTTTTGGCTATTCCTTTGATTAATTTGCTTTCCTCTTCTGTAATATTTTGCAACCATGCAGCATCCAGAGATTTCAAATCTTCCATTACTACGGCATCTAGATCAGTAATATCCATAACATAGGTATCATCGGATCTATCAATAAGTAGGGGATGTGAATGGAAGATATCATCCCAGTAGATTATAGAGGTAGAAATACCATCTTTTTCTATATTTATTTCAGAGCCATTTCCTACTTCTTTTTTTAAGGTATCTAACCATATTTTATGTAGGGTTTCAGCTGATGGCTTTTTGGCAATTCCATGGATAAAGGGGAAGTGAGTTTTCACAGGTTTTAGTCTTTTCGTTTTTTAGATTTTAATCTAGTTTTACATTTTTCGAGCTTCCAAGCTTTGCTTTATCGCATACAAGGCAAATTTTTGTGCTTGGTTCCATTTCCATTCTATCAAGAAGTCAACGTGCTCTATTTCCGTAGCCAGTTTTCTCAAGCTACCGGTATCCTCAAAAGCCTTGTCATATTCTTTTTTTATTGCATCTAGAAGCTTTGTGATTTGCTTCTTGTTATCAGTAAATAGGATGAGGGCAAGCTGAATATTGATCAATCTCACATAGTCCCAGAAACCCTTTTTATACCCCTCCACTTTTTGTAAGTCACTTAGCTTCTCATTTAACAATGGGATAGCCATTGCTACCTTATCCTCCATCCCTTTCCATTTTTTGATCTTATATATCGCTACCCCACATAAAGCATTGGTGAGAGGGTAGATGGATTTTTGGATGTTTGTCCTCGTTTTTGTATAAGACAACCAATAGGCTTCAGTCATCCTCTTTACGTTGTCTTTTAGGGGGCTCAATTGAGCAATCCGCTTATATCCTGCTCCGATGATGTTTAGCCGCTGTGCAGTCTGACCGATAAGCGCTAAACCCTCAAGCGCTTTCTTGACTTGAGCGACTCTATGAGGCGTAGTGGTATTTCCTCCATCTTCCAGATGGCCGATTAGCTTTTTTGATATCAAATTGCAGTAGTGCTCGATCGACCTTACTCTGAAATGTGAGTCTTCCATCTTCATCAATCGATCATACAACTCGATAGCCTGATCGTAATGATTCAACTCCCGATAGATTCTCGCTTGTAATTCAAGTATTTTGGCATTGAAATACCCGGAATTTTCAGATTTTGTCATTATTTTTTGGAGTGAAGTAATGATCCAATCTTTATCATAATCCTTATAATTTCTAGCTTTTGTCAATAAGTTTTCTAGATCGACAACCACTTCCTTCTTTAGTATGTAGGTGGACCCGTCTGTATCTATTTTATTATGTTTGGTAAGGGTGTAATGCGGATCACCGTAGCACTGATAGGCTCCCCATGTATTAGAAGCAGGATGTTCAAGATAGCAAGTATTCCTGGCCATCTTAGTGGCCTCTCCAAAGCCATAACCACTAAGCATATATTTGTAAAACTCCGTGGCAAAAGTGAGGGCTGCACTATCAGCCACTGCCCATCCTGTGATAATTACGGCTGATGCACCAGCTTGTATCAATTGGGTGCCAATATTGGCGGCAAATCTGTATCTTTCCTGATAATATTCTTCCAGATCCGGATGCATCATCCCGGAGTAGCAGCAATTGATAAAAACAAATTCAGGTACAACGGCAAGATTACCCAGTTCTTTGGCAGAGAAGATAATGTCATCTCCGATGGCTATGCCTATTCTTCTTTCTTTCTTTTTTTGGTCTGTATTATCGATATCTTTTTCATATACGCCATGTCCGGAAATATGGAGTATTTTATACTTATTGTTGGTTAAGGCTATGAGATTGTCCACACCTGTCTTAGAGATCTGTGAGATAGGTGAAAATATTGATTTGTCTAATAAATCATGCACGATCTGAGCCTCTTTTCTGGCCCCTGGTAGCTGTCCCAATCCCTTAATGTTGTAGATGGGATCTCCGATGATCAGTGCCTTTTTATTTTTCACTACACTGGGATTTTTTCTGTAGACCTCAGTAATCAACTGACGGACCAAACCGGCTTTTACAAAAGTGGGTTCTTCTCCATAGTCAGGATCATGAAACATTTCCCAAGGAAAGGCGGCAGAAGCCAGATCCATTTTCCATTGTATATTGTTTTGGGATCTGATGACTTCTTTGAAATTATTGGGGACTAGCAATTCAAATAGCGTTTTGGACACCTTCTTATTCCAGGTAGTACTGACTGACAATTTTTGCAGTAAGACGTCAATGGTATTGCGGGAAGTAAAAGTTTTGTCGGCTTCTACTCTGGCGATTCCTCTTGATAGATTGAAGACAAGGTGTGAAGTGGCATTATTTGTTTTTAGTGTAGTTCTCATATTGATCCACCAATGGCCTTCAGTTTTAAATGAGAAACGCTTTATTCCACCACTTGCCTCCCTTAGTTGACCATCTACCCTGATCTTGAAGTTATTTTTCTGGTCTATTTGCAGGTTTTTGATGATCCAGTATATGTGTTCTGCCTTATCTTCATAGTAGTCGACAAATTCTATATGATCGATAATGGCAATGTCTTCACTGATGGATTTTAGTTTTTCGTTTGCATTGGTAACACCTTCCAGGATGGCTCGTATGGAAGTTTCCTCTGGAATCTGAGCATAGCCACTGCCTATGAGTAAGGTGGAAATTCCGGTAAAAGGATTACCATTTTGCAATCCATAAGCATTATCCCTCTGGGACATGACATAATCTATGATGCTCAATTCTACAGTTTTTCTGAGTCTGTAAGAATTAAGCTCAAATGCATCTCCAAGACCTATCACAAGTCCACCCTGGGGTTTATTTCCTTTGTCAAATAGGATAAGATTCTCTCCTATCTTTCCGGGATATTGTCCCAGAGAATGTCGATTACTCAATTTATAATCAAGATACCTGTTCAGTGCACCTTCTCCACTCACAATGCCATCATACTCAAAGTGTCCTACCATTACCGGATACTTGGAAAATTTTAAATCTCCGTGGGTTACGCTGATGGTTATTACGTCTATTTCTTTTTCTTGCTTGGTATCAGGGGTAATACCAAAAATGTTTGCTAATGCTTCTTCCGGATCAGAAGATATATTGTCATTGCTGTCATCAATGAAATCTGCTTCTCCTCTGCTTCTGCTTGGTTTTTTGTCAAATTTGTCCGTAGCACCGTGATTCAGAATGTCTATAATGCCTGAGAATAGAGAGTCGTCATTGGCTAGTTGGCCGTGTTCTGTACGGCAGAAGTATAGATTTTTATCGGGCAATTCATTTGGTATTCCTAGTTCCCAGGTGACACTCCCATCACCATCAGGAGTTTTGATGTATTCCAACTTGTCAAAAAATATACTGTTATTTATGGTGTAATCATATGTGGTGCCTTTGGCTTTTCCGGCCAGATAGAATATGTTATTAAAATCAAATTGTTTCTGTATGATTTTGTTTTTGTATTGCTTGAAATTACGCAGTAAAATGTCATTAGGTGGATCAAAATTTCCTCTGTTTATTTTATCGTTTATTTTCTTCCAGAAAGAAATATTATCTATCTGAGGTTCTCCTTTTATTGGGAGCAAATTGTATATACCGGGATATCTTCTGAAAACATCCATGAGTTCATCTTTGCTGTGATGAAAATCGAGAGCAGCTAATTGTTTTACCCTCTTGGAATGACCTGTCAGGACCTCCATTACCAAGTGAGAACCATACCATGGCGTGCCAAGCATCAAAAATCGGAATTCCTTTTCATTACTTAATTTATCCCAGAAGGTAGGAGACTTAATCATCAGTGACCTTACGACAAGGCCCCCCATTGAGTGGGCAACTATTTTAAGTGGCCTAGAATTCTTTTCCTGAATTTCCTGAATATCTTTTTCTAATAATTCAGCAGCATCGTCGACTGGCTTTCTCCAGTCGTATGGAAAAAGGTGGACATCGTAATGCTGGGAAAGTAAATTGATAAATTCTTGATAGTATTTTTTAATAATATTTTTGGCAAGGACCTTAGGTTGATTTTGATTTATGTCTAGCTTTTTCTTTATTTTACCTTTAAATATACTATTAAAATCAAGCCATATTTTTTCTTCCTTTACATAGAGATTAGTACCCATGATACCTGGTAGAAGAATAAGCGGAGGCCGCTGTTGTGTATGGTAAGGCTCTTTGGCTTCTCCCAATTGGGCAAATAAGTCGATAAGTATACCTCTTGCCTGATCCTGATCCTGATAAAAATTATAAAACGAAGCATCATCCAATACAGCAGCCTTGATGGCTTTTTGCGATTTTTCATTCTTGAAGTAATTAAAATGGGAGGTGTCTGACCCTTTGGATTTGTAGACATACACTCCGCCGGATCTTAGGCTTCCTTTGGCCATGCTGGCTGTATGAACAACAAAATCATTTGCTTCTCGATAAAAAAGATTGGATAATATGACAAAAAAAGAATGCCTTAGATTCCAAGATAAATCAGAATCTCCTTGCACTACATATAATTGATCATGAGTATTTCTGAAAGGATTATTCAATACTTTCTGGAAAGTGCTCCCGGGAACCATGGCCAGTAATCCCGGTAAGACTTCCGGCGTTAGTCTTGCTTTGATGACACCTACACAAAAATTCTTTATGATATCATATTCTTTCTTTTTCTCATCTTTAGAAAAGAATCTCAACCCATTGAGTAGACCATTGAGAAAATGATCGAGTCTTTTGCTGAGAATGATTGTACCCGCTGCCGGACAGGCTACCCTAATGATTTTTCTTACTTTAATATCCCTTTTTGAGGCTTCCTCATTGAGACATTTCATTAGATAAACTTCATCACCGGAAACATATTTTTTATTTTTTTTTAGTTTTTCAACCTCTTTTTCAATCAGTGCTATTTCGTATTTTGTAAAAACTAAGGAGTTGTCTTTATCACATCTAGCCAATATATCGGCAACGATACCTCCACGAGAATGGGATATAATATCTATAGTTGACCCTTTGGGCAAATTTTTGAGGAGGTCTAAAGCATTCTGAAAAGGACTTACAGAGATCGTATTGTGTTCTAAACCAAAAATATTACCTCCATAACGGCTGACAATTTCATCCCATAATCCACATTTATCTTCTTTCTTGATAGCGGCAAAAGAACCCAAGGTGCTGGATATCGTCCCATGGATAAAAATGAGTAAGGGGTTTTCTGACCTTTTTGGGCTTTTACTTTGTAGAGTAAAATGTTGGTCTATCTGAAATAAACCTGGATTAGGCATTATTTTTTGATCTACCCATTTTCCCAGATGATTAGCTACTATTTCTTTTCCATTTTTCTGGTGTTTATATAGAGCAATTTTTTTCAAGGCCCACTCTTTGACACCTCTATTTTCGCTAGATATCAGACTGGAGGGTAAGAAATCACCTTTATCCATATTGGTAGAACCGCGTTTGTCATATTGGTCACCAAAAATTTCTTGTACATCGCTCAGTGGTCCGATCCATTCCCCTCCATCACCTAATAAGATGTCTACTGCATCGTCCTCTTCTCCATTTATTTCAATTTCTTCGTAATCTCCTCTTATTGCCGTTACTTCCGTAATATGATCGACTTCAAACCCATAGCCCAGGTTTTGAAAATCTGTTTCTTGAGGATTTTTCTTTATTTCTTTTCCTTTTATTTTGATTGTTTTCATAGGTCTATTTTTTATATGTCACCTGGTATTTACCAGGATTTAAATGATCATTACTTTAGGTATTTTTATATTCATGGATGTTTTATTGGTTATGAAGGTTTAGGGGCAATTTTATTGTATTGAATTGTTGTTTATGCAATAGGATATTAGTTTTCAATGTGGGGTGAGCATTGATTACTTCCGGTGTAAGCAGTTAGTTTTTCATAAAATGTTTCAACTTCAGCTCCTGTGTCGCTTCTCCGATAACTACAGAATATTTTATTAGGCATTTTAATGAGATGTTGAGATTAATAATTCCATTTGATAATCATTTTTTAATGAACTTTAATGAGCGTATTTTGTCTCCAAATTTTTCATTCTTTAGATCTTTGTAAGATTCGTATTTTCCTGTTCCATTCAAGTCAAAGTGAGGTCCTAGACATTTATCTTTTTCATATAACTGTACTTTCCATCCGGCTGGGATTATATATTTTATGGAGGAGACTTTTCCATTAAATCCATCTTTGTCCTGGACGTATATCGATTTGAAGTCGTCGATTTTATCATGGGTTTTTCCATACAGTTTTAGGCACCTTTTACGTTGCTTATTATTCTTCTTAAATCCAAAATTATCGTCCTCATACATTTCTAGAATGGAGAAGTCTATTTCATCGATTTCAGGAGTGTTATTATTTATGGGACGATACCATTCTCCGAGTGATAAAGAGGATCGATCTTTTGTACGCCAATGAGCCACTGCATATAAAGCTAATTGCCCAAGATGATTTATATAAAATCCAGCCCCAGCTCTTAAATTATATGCATATCGCAATCGACACAATGAATTCTTCTTTATATAACCAAACCGAATATTGGAAAGAGGATCAGAATGATCCTTAATTTTGAGCTGAAGGATATGTATCCTGTTAATGCCTCCTACTACAGGCGTAGAGACTGCTGAATTATCAGTTGACAACACAAAAATTTCTCCATTTTCATCCTTGAAGAATTGAATGTTTTGGAATTGAATTTTTTCATCAGGTGTATTTTCTGTATCGGACCAGTATATTGTTTTAAAATTGTAATTGCCATTTTGCTTAAAACCATCCATAATATTATCAGATACTGAATGATACAGGTCGATTCTTGGTTCTTGGTCATCGCTATCAGACCACACACCACATAAATATCTTCCGGTAGAAAGCCTGATCAATCCTGCTGCGCCAGCTTTTCCCACAGTATCCTCTCTTATTATGCTGACATTATCCGGAAAAACCTTTGGTTCTTCTACATTATCACCAACGTTTAGAAATTTAATAATGGATTCGTTACTTTCATTTTCTAAAGGTACCGCTATTATGCTCCCTTCCATGTCCATACCTCCAGCGTGATAAAAGCCATGGTCATTAAATTTTAATACTTTGATTAGGTGGTCTTCGATGGGAGGATGTTTGTGTTTAATGACATTAGATCCAATAGGACCTTTTATTCTTTGGGCAATATTGTTTGACTTGATGTTATCATCTGAAATATAACTGCCTACTTTACCTATAAATAATTGCCCAAATACATTCCTAACATCCGCTCCAGAGATATAAAAATAGTTAGTGCTAGGTATTCGCAGTACTCCTTGAAAGTGAGTTCTACTTTTTTCATTTGGTAAAAGTGTTTCAGTATAAAAGTCGTCGATAATTACCTGATTGTTATGTAAGACTATTTTATCTCCATATTCAGGTAGCGCATTAATTGAGTATATCAGGTCATCGACTGAAGGACTTTCAGGAATAATATTATCATTAGGAAGTATTGAATTAAACTTTCCTCCAGGGTAAGGTGCATTTGCCATAGTAGGTATATTTTTACAGGTTTTAATTAATTACAAAATGAGAAGCATATTTTGACATTGCCATCACAGTTGCCTGACAATTAGCTTTTATATTATAAGGAAATACACTGGCATCAACTACATATAAGTTGTCATATCCATGTACTTTAAATCTAAAATTCACTACTCCTTTTTTAGGGTCATTGCTCATCCTATTTCCTCCTTGTGGATGAGCTGATCCAAGGATCAGATCATCAGGTTTTCTAATCAAGTCATCAACATTTTTTAAGTCATTCAAATTGTCAAACTCAATCTGCTTAAAGCTGGAAGGAATAACTTTTTTTGCTCCCATCTCAAACATAATTTCTGCCAACTTTATAAAACCCTCTTTTAGCTTTGAGAGATCTTGATCTGAATATTTGAAATAGATCTTTGCTCTTCCTTTGCTCAATTTTATTCTTCCGGTGGGTTCACTGGCGACCATTACCCCAGCTTGGAAAATTTTAGTGTAATCTAACATGTACTCGTGGTGCTTTCTGAACCAGCCTCCTAAACTTATACTGAAGATTCCGGGGGGAGCAAAAAAAGTCTCAATTAGATAGTCTGTGCTGACATGTGCAATTGAAGTCAAGCCAATGCCATCATACCCATTTACTTTTTTGTCTAAAATTGCATTTACAAAAAAACCTCCAAGACAATGAAAGCCCTTTCCAACCAATCTTGTTGGGTTGATCTTATTCCTTAGTAAAATCTCTGAAGATCCAACTGCACCAGCACAGATCACTAGTTTTTTGCATTGTATATTATAATCTTTGTCCAGTCTCTTAAATTGGACATTCGTAATTTTATTTGACGATTTTTTAATTTTTATATCATGAGTAAGGTCGCAGATGGTGGCACCATAGTTTTCTGCCCAAGGAATGAAGGTAACCAACATTGATGTTTTGCGGTTGTAACGACACCCATAATTACACCATCCACAACCTAAGCACTTTTCTCGGTTGTTGGTTAATAAATGGGCATCATAGCCTTTCTTTTTACTAGCTTCAATAAATATGTCACTACCCTTGTTTGCTATTCCATTATTTAGTGGACTGACCTTAAGTTTTTTCTCTACATATTCATAACAATTGATCAACTCGTCTTTATCAATATATGCACCGAAGCGCCGCCATTCCTCCAACATCTTATTAACATCTGGTCTGATCCAAATGGCATTATTAATTACAGTGGAACCACCGACTGTAGCTCCTTGTGCAATCGTAACATCATTATTTCTGGTTGTCTGTAATCCACCTCCTTTGTATAATCTAGCGTACATCTCTAGTTCATCATGTACAAAGGATTTTGGGTCTTCGTATTTCCCTTTCTCTAACACTAGTACCGACTTCCCAGATTTAACTACTTCATAGGCCATTACGCTGCCGGAAGCACCTGATCCTACTATGATCACATCATATTCTTTTTCAAATTTCTTCATGTTTTATGGGTTTAGTGAAATCTAATTCGAAATGAGACCGCTGCTCATATTCAATAAATCCAACTTGTTTTTTGCCCTCTTCGGAACTATAGTAGGGCACACAAGAAAGCACCTTCATAGCGCGGGCGATGTCCCTGAAAATGCCTCGCTTAGTTATGAATTTTTCAATTGCTTTACGACGGAATTCAAGACTCATCCTATGAAATGGAGGGAGTCTTAGAACATAGGTTGGAAGTAAATACCGGACATAAAAGAATATTAGTCCTAATTGGTCTAACACCGGATTATCTATCTTAGAAAGCAGGTTATCCATTCTGATAGCTGCTTCCTTAGGAATGAGAGCATATTCGTCTGTATCTATCAAGGCTTCAATCACAGAGACATACGTTTCAAATTGTTTTTTTGTAAGATATTTTGGTTCCATTTTTATTAAATTTTAAGAAGCTCCAATGCGAGAAGAAAATAGGTTGTCAAAAACGCCAGTGCTATTGATCTGATCTTTAACATCTATCCACTTATCCATAGCAGGATATAGGTTATATTTGTCAATTTTACTTTTAGTGACAAAATTATATTGTCCCCAATGAGGTCGACCACCAAATGCATACAGTTCATTTTCTAATATTTCATACATTTCTTGACCTCCATGGGTATCTTTGATCATGATGATTTCTACCATGCAGGTGTTTCGTTTGTATTGAGGTGACATCATGGATTCACTCGCTTTGACAAAGCGTAAAGCGATGGGAGCAGTTTGGTACAATTCTCCCAATTTTCGATTTTCTATCATTACATGGAGCATGTGTTCTATACCATCTATATATCTATTTTCATATAGTGGGAGGGCTATTTCAGAGGAATAGGATGGTATTTCGTTAGCTGCACCAATGTTGTACACCTTGTAACTTTTGTTGATGTAAGAGTCATCTTGTAATGCTTCTATTGACGTTTTGACCATCTCTTCAGTCCACTTAGGGATTTTATTAAATATAGTATTGAGAACCTTTGAAGTTATTGACATTTTGCTGAATAGCTCAGTCATTACATTTCGAATGAGTTTATCTTTGGATACATTTTGGGGATTAGGT
Source organism: Cletocamptus dominicanus (assembly GCA_028565815.1). Lineage (NCBI taxonomy): Eukaryota > Metazoa > Arthropoda > Copepoda > Harpacticoida > Cletodidae > Cletocamptus > Cletocamptus dominicanus. The sequence continues at coordinate 1,201 of JAOXNT010107697.1, read as the reverse complement.
ACTTCTTCACGAATGGTGATTAAGCACTGGTATTCTTCTTCATTGTCAAAGGTATAAGGGTGAATTAGTATTTCATAATGATCATGTTGAGCTAAAATGTTCTCATGGATTAAATCATTTTTCACATCAGTCCATTTTCTAAGTGTTCGTCTTTCCTTTAAATAGTATGCATCTCTAACCTCGATTATAACTGAATAGACAAGACCTATGCAACCAAGACTTACCTTACAAGCTTCTAGATATTGGTCATTTTGAATAAGGATATGATCCGGATGTTGTGCGGCATATTTTGCTGGATTAGAGATTCCATTTGTAGATTCCACCCTGTATATTTTGCTGTTGGATCCTACAATTTCCATCGATAAAATCATATCAGATAATGGCCCATAATTAATTCCGGATCCATGGGTAGAAGTTGCGGTAGCTCCTATGATAGTCTGAGCATCATAACCGCCCATATTCTTTAAGCCGAGACCATTTTTATCTAAGTGTTCATTGAGTTCACGGATGGTTATTCCTGACTCTACTTTTACCAATTTAGAAGTGTCGGTACCATTTTTAAGTATTTTATGATCAATCTCTAGTACCTTATTAAGACCCTGAGGTTCTATCAGAAATCCGGAGGTCTTACAAACGTCTGACCAGCTGTGACCTGATCCTACTGCCTTTACTTTGGTGCCATAATGCTCTGCTCTTTTAACTATGTTTTGCAAATCTGTAATGGAGTTGGCTAGATAGATTCTTAGTGGTTCAAAGACTTGATCGCCAATATGGTTTTTCCATACTTTTCTTGTTTTATATTTCATGGTGTTTTATATATTCGTTTTCGAAAAGGTATTTTTTCGATTACTGTATAACATAACTAGTGCTCTGATTTCAGATTTTGAGAATCTGACATGTAAGCAAAGTATTGTACAACTACTAGAGCATTTTCCACTTGACAAGTTTTATCTCTTGATTGACTGTTTCAATGCCTGTGATGTCCCCAACTTTAAAATGCAGCATTCTGTATTGAAAAAAATCGGCAGAGGGATGGGTGCTCTATAAACCCAAGTTTTACTCTATTTTTGGTTTATTTTATCAATGACTTTATTACTGATAATCAGTGGTTGGAAGCCATAACGATCAATCAACTAGTTGTAAAATCTACCAAGTCCTTCATCGTAAAATCATTATTAGTGCCATGTTGAGGTATCCAGTT